>CAUYQG010057231.1:0-21142 GCA_963574415.1 Tarsius wallacei | reverse complement strand
TTCCAGCTACTTGGAAGGCTGAGGCGAAAGGATCATCTGAGCCCAGCAGGTTGAGGCTGCGGTGGCCGTGAGCATGCCACTGCTTTCCAGTTGGGTGACAGAGTGAGACTCCACCTCAAAAAAAAAGTTGTCATTGACTAGATTTCTTCTGACTGTCTTGTTTATAAATGATCTTACTTCAGAGAGCTGATTGTGAAATTTCTCTCTGATAATTAAGCTTAAAAGCAACTTTAATCTAATTTAAATGAATGTACCTGCTTGATTTAAAACTATGATAACAAATATACTCTAAAGAAAGATTGTATTTATTCTCTATTAGGGCTACAAATCTCTAGTCAGATATAAAAATTATTTGTATGTGATGCAAATTAATAACTGAACAAAGTTTTGTTGTCAAATAACTGCCTGTAGTTTATACGGCAGAATCACATTAACCTGTAGTAAAAGCCAGCAGCATCATGTGTTACTTTTAAATTTTAAAAAGCTAATTTAAAAATAATGAAAGTGAAAAGAAAAATACTATAGCAACCTATGCCGTAAGCTTATGATTTTGCCATATTGAAATTGTGTTGCTTTTTTTTGAGTGGATAGTCTCATTCTGTCACCCTACTGGAGTGCAGTGGCACAATCATGACTCACTGCAGCCTTGACCTCCTGGGCTCAGGCTATCCTTCCACCTCAGCCTTCCGAGAACCTGGGACTACAGGCGCCCCGAGGGTGAATATCAGCCTATGCAAATACCATTTTAGCTGGGTACACCTGACAGTTGGCCATTAGGGCACAACCTTTTTCCCTTGGAGTCTGCTGGAACCACACACCCAGGGAGCAAAGGAGACTTAGTGAAACACTGAGAAGCCAAAAAGAATTTCCAGTTGTCACAGTGCCCAGTGAAACATTTTCCTCTTGCTGGAGAGAAGCCAGAATAAAAACACATAAAATAACTTTTGGCTTTTCCAGTGTTTCCATCTTCTAAATTCCCCTAGCCATTGTTCTTAGAAACCACCCTTCGCTGGGTGCAATGGCTTCAGCCTGCAATCCCAGCACTTTAGGAGGCCGAGGCGAGAGGATTGCCTGAGCCCAGGGGTTCGAGACCAGCCTGGGCAATTTGGTGAGACCTTGTCTCTACAATAAAAAAAAAAAAATTAGCCGTGCGTGGTGGCTCGTGCCTGTAGTTCCGGCTACTTGAAAGGCTGAGGCAGAAGGATCACCGGCACCCAGGAGCTCGAGGCTGCGGTGGCCTTGAGCATTCCACTGCCCTCCAGGCTGGGCGATGGAGTGAGACTCCAACTCAAAAAAAAAAAAGGAAGAAACTACCCTTCAATCAAGCCCATGCCCCCACCCAGCTCAGCCTTTTCCAGAAATGTCTAGAGAGCCACAGAACCTTTTCCTTGGAAATGTGTGCTCCTTTTCTCAAAGAAAGTCGCATGGGCCACATTGCTCATTACATAAGCCTGTGATATCTTGGTGGCAACTAGGGATGCCTCAAGTTGTGATTTATTTCTTCCTTCAAAAGTAACTATTTTATTTTATTATTATTTTTTTGAGTAGGAGTCTCACTGTCTCCCAGGCTGGAATGCAGTGGCACACTCACAGCGACTGTAGCCTTGACCTGCTGGGCTCAGATGATCCTTCTATCTCAATCTTCCAAGTAGCTGGAAGCATAGACCCATGCCACCATGCCCGGCTAATTTTTAAAAATGTATGGTAGAGATGAGGCCTTTCCAAGTTGCTCCGGTTAATCTCAAACCCCTGGGCTCAGGTAGTTCTCTCACCTCCACCTACTAAAATGGCTCGCACCTGACCTTCTTTCTTTTTTTTTTTTTTCTTTTAGAGTTGGAGTCTCACTCTGTTGCCCAGGCTGGAGTACTGTGGCATGATCATGGCTCACTGTAGCATTGACCTCCTGGGCAATCATTCTGCCTAAACCTCCTAAGCAGCTGGGACTACAGGTGTGTGCCACCACACCCAGATAAATTTTTTATTTTTATTTTTATTTTTTTTAGGGTGGCCGTGAGCATGCCATTGCACTCCCGACTGGGCGATGGAGTGAGACTCCAACTTGAAAAAAGAAAAAAAAGTAAACAGGATTTTCTGACAATCTTTTTCTTTAATAATTTTCTTTTTTTTCTCTTTTAATTTTTTATTTTAAGGATATGGGGTACAATTCAGGGTTAGGATTAGAAATGTTTATTAGGAAGTTACTCTTGTTGATGAGGTGTGCTCCGCTCCCCCCCGCAGATTCCCACTACTACTAATCTCACCTCCCTCCTTCACCACCCCTCCCCCACCACCCTGCAGTTTCCTGCTACTGCCAATCCTTTTCTTATAGTATTATGATAATTGTTCAAGGTCGCTTATGAGTGAGAACATGTGATACTCAGTTCTTTGTTTCTGTGATAGATCACTCAGTATTATAGACTTTTAGTTCATCCAAGTTGCTATGGCGTTCATAATTTTGTCCTTCTTTATGGCTGTGTAATATTCCATCGAGCCTATGTATCCCACTTTTTAAACCCAGACCTCTTTTGATGGGCAGCACGGTTGGTTCCATGTTCTTGCTACTGTGAACAATGCTGCAATAAACATACATGTGCAAGTATCTTTTTTATAGGGTGATTTGAGTTCTTCCGGGTATATCCCTAGAAGGGGGATTGTGGGGTCATATGGAAGGTCGATTTTTAGATCTTTTAGGAATCGCCACATTGTTTTCCACAGAGCTTATATTAGTTTACACTCCCACCAGCAGCGTAGAAGCGTTCCCTCCCCATCTCCCCCATCCTTTCCAGCATTTGTTGTTTTTTTAGTTATTGATGATGGCCATCCTGACTGGAGTTAGGTGGTATCTCAGTGTAGTTTTAATTTGCATTTCTTTGATGATTAGTGAGGCTGAGCACTTTTTCATGTATCTGTTGGCTGCTCATATGTCTTCTTTTGAGAAGTGTCTATTCATGTCTTTTGCCCAATTTGTAATGGGGCTGTTTGTTTTTTAATTTTTGGCACGTCTGAGTTCCTTGTAGATCCTAAATGCCAGGCCTTTGTCAAACATACAGTTGGCAAATATTTTTTGCCCATTCTATATGCTGTCTCCCTGCTCTCTTGATGGTTTCTTTGGCTTTGCTGAAGCTTCTCAATTTGATGAGGTCCCCACCTGTCTATCTTATCCCTTATGGCACGGGTACTTGGGGTTTTGATCAGGAATTGATTGCCAGTTCCAATTTCCATAAGGGTGTCTCCTGTATTTTTCTAAAGTTCTTATAGTTTGAGTTGACTTTTGTGTATGGTGACAGGTAGGAGTCTTGTTTTAATCTTCTGCATGTGGTCAGCCAGTTTTCCCAGCACCATTTACTGAATAGGTCCTCCTTTCCCCAGTGGTTGGTGATGGAGGCTTTGTCGAAGATGAGTTGGTTGAGAAATTGAGGTTTGGCTTCTGGAACCTCTATCCTGTTCCAGTGGTCTATATGCCTGTTCTTGTACCAATACCGGGCTGTTTTGTTTATTGTTGCTTTATAATAAAGTCAAAGTCTGGGAGTGTGATATCTCCTGCTTTTTTTTTTTTTTTTCCTGAGATTGTTTTGGCTATTCGTGGTCGTTTATGTTTCCATATGAATTCCTGTGTTGTCGTTTCCAGGTCTGAGAAGAATGCTGCTGGTAATTTAATGCGTATAATTTTTTATTTTTTGAAACGTTTTCTGCAGAGAAGAGGTCTCGCTATGTTGCCTAGGCTGGTCTCGAACTCCCGGCCCCAAGCAATCCTCTTCCCTTGGCCTCCCAAGGCACTGGGATTACAGGCATGAGCCACCACACGTGTCCATACGTAAATTTTTAAAAAGAAGAACTTGAGCACTGCAATCAGAATGACTAAATAAATGGGGCTTGAGGCACTCTTAGGGAATCAGAGTTTAAAACCATCCTCAGAAATGTCTCTGTTAGCTGGGAGAATTTTGTCCTTAGAGTCACCTCTGGCAGCTTTTAATTACCAGGAGGGAGGAGATGGGCAAGGCTGCACCAGGATTCTTTTGAGTTCAAGCTGAAAGTAAGGTAGGTGCCAAGCTGCTCACCCCACTCCAGGCAGAAGCTTTCATTAGCAGCATCCTGACAACCCTTCTAACTAGGCAGGGCCAGCCAGAATCCTTGCCAGCAGAGAAAAGTCATTCATGACAGTCTAGCCTGGGTTACAACCCCAAAGTGTTTGCTAATCAAAATTAGGCCTCGCATGGGGTGCCGAGAGAAGAGGAACCGCGTCCCAAAGCATGTGCAAAGGCAGAGTGACACATCTTAGAGACTCTTAAAGGAAACCTGGGTGCAATCTGTTGGAAGGAACCAGGCAGAGGCCTGTGATCATGCATTTTTCTGGCTCAGTGAAATAAAGCTCCTTGGTATTTGCTGCCTAGAAGCTTCAAGAAGTTAATGGACATACCTTGAAGTGTGACAAACCCCAGTTTTTAATTGTCCTTGCAGGTTTCCTCCTTTGTGATTTACCCAGATAATTAAGAAGAAGAAAAGACACTCAAAGGCCTTTGTTTTTATTCCATCTTTCAAGCCTAATAAAGTTCCCGGTTCGCTTTAGTCATCTCTAAACAAGGGAAGAGACGGTTTTAGGAAATTGGACATCCTGAGTGCAAAAAGTAAGAAACTGATACTCTTTTCTGTTTGCTTCAGTTCCCCAGGTCACACCGAACTCATTCCAACACGATACTCAGAATTCTGGGTTTCTAGTTGCTTCCAGTGTTAAAGGACACCTTACTTCTGGTAAGAAAATGCCGCTTGGGCTTTCCGAGTAGTCTTTAGCAATCTATTGTCCTTCATACTGTAATGAAATTCAGTCCTTCATACTGAAAAATCATATGTCAGGCATAAGTTTCTGGATAATAAGATATGCCCCGTGTGTTTCATACAAAGATAACTGACAAGGTACAAAGATCTGCTTTAAATTGAATTTAAGAAGCGGTTTAGGTGGATTTTGCCAGCTTTTGCCTTGGGTTGCTTTCTTTTTTTTTTGAGTTAGAGTCTCACTCTGTCGCCCAGGCTGGAGGGCAGTGGCACGTTCATGGCCACCACAGCCTCCACCTGCTGAGCTCAGGTGATCCTTCCACTTCAACCTTCCAAGTAGCCAGAACTACAGGTGTGCGCCACCAGGCCCAGCTAATTTTTCTTGATTTATTGTAGAGATGAGATCTCACCAAGTTTCCCAGCCTGGTCTCGAACCCCTGGGCTCGGGCAATCCTCTTACCTCAGCCTCTCAAAGTGCTAGGATTATAGGCATGAGCCACCCAGCCTAGCCTGGGTTGATTTCATTTCAATTGTTGCTGAGACTCAAGACCCAAAAATTCCTTTCTAAAAAAAACATTATTGACTGGGCGTGATGGCTCACACCTATAATCCCAGCACTTTGGGAGGTGGAGGCAGGAGGATTGCTTGAGTCCAGGAGATCAAGACCAGCCTGGGCAACATAGTGAGACCTCGTCTCTACAAAAAATAAAAGAATTGGCCCAGTGTAATGGCATGCACCTGTAGTCCCAGCTACTTGAGAAGTGGATGTGGGAAGATCACCTGAACTCAGGAGGTTGAGGCTGCGGTGAGCTATGATTGTGTCACTGCACTCCAGCCTGGGCGACAGAGTGAGATCCCAAGTCAAAAAAAAAAAAAAAAAGAACCAGTAAGAAAAGTCAGGTGTTAGTGAAGTGTTATAAAGAAACAAGAAGCAAAGCAAGGCACAGGTACTCTGAATTTGTGGATGTGAATCAATTGCGGGCCAAGCACTTAGCTCCCGTACGGATCCCTCACTACAGATATTTCTGTGGGAACTGTGGAGGCTAGGAGCTCTGTTAGAGAAGCATAATTATCTTTGCTTCACAGGAGAGAAAACCCGAGGCTCGACAAGTTCATAATTATGCCCCAAGGTCACAGAGCTGATAAGAGATGGGTTTAATTCGAACCCGGGTATCTCAGGCCAGGCTCTTGGTCACTCTGTGCTATTCTTTAGACCCCATTTGTCCAACACCATGTTAATCTGGGGACTCTCTGTCCTCCTCTGGGCATGAATGAATGGCCAAGGGGGTGTGTCAGCCAGTGCTCCCTGTCAGTTGCTTGAAATACCCAGCAATAGCGCCTTAGTCCAGGAAAGCGTTAATTGCATGTCCCATTGGGATTATGGAGTGAGCTAAAGCTGCTCCAGGCCCCTGCCCGCTGACTGTTTTGGGAGAGGGGCAGGTGGCCTGGAGACCCCCAAGGGTATGTATGGGAAATAGCCAGGGTGGGACAAAGGCAGTGTCTGCCACATGGTGAGTATCCAATAAACATATATGGAAGGGAGGGAGTGAGGAAGGAGGATGGAAGGAAGGGCAACCCTCAGCACGAGACTCTAGAAAAAATTCTAGCGTGATGTCATGTCTTGATTATCTTCTATATTTGAAAATAAGGTCTCTCAGGCTGGGTGCAATGGCTCACACCTGTAATCCCAGCATTTTAGGAGGCCAAGACCAGAGGACTGCCTGAGCTCAGGAGTTTGAGACCAGCCTGGGTAACTTGGCGCAACCTCATCTCTACAATAAATAAATAAAATTAGCCAGGCATGGTGGCATGTGCCTGTAGCCCCAGCTATTCGGAAGACTGAGGTGGAAGGATCACCTGAGCCCACCAGGTCAAGGCTGCAGTGAGCCATGATTGTGTCACTGCACACTTCAGCCTGGGCAAAAGAGTGATATACCAACTCAAAAAAAGAAAGGAAGAAGCGTGGGGTGGGGGTTGGGGGGGAGAGAAAAAGAAAAGAAGGAAGGAAGGAAGAAAGAAAAGAAAGTTTTTCATATACCAGGGAGAAAACGTAATGAGCCTGGTGGCTAATACATACTGAATAAATTATATTAATGATTGAAAGGTTTCAACTTCAAAATGCAAGAAAAGCATTGTTTTTAAAATAAGTGTGAGTGCAAGATACACGACAATTTTGATTTTTTTTTATAACATACGAGGGGGGCCTAAAAAAACTGGAATTTATTTATAAAAAATTATGTATTTACACTTCCACGTTTAAACTTGTCACCTTCAAAGTGCTCTCTGTTTGATGCAATACGCCTATCGAAACAATTTGTCCACAGCTCAAAATGGTTTTTGAACTCATTGATTTTGATGCCTTTTGGTGCTCCTTCCATTTTTTGTTTCACTTCTTCCACATCGGCAAAACATTTCCCTTTGAGGACTTTTTTAAAATCCAGGGCAACAACAACAACAAAAAATGTGGTTTGGAGCAAGATTGGGTGAATAGGGAGGATAGGGTCTGGGGGCCGTGCCTTTTTTGGTCAAAACTGCTGAGTACAGCATGGTGTGGGCAGCTACACTCGTTATGAAATGGGCAAATGTGTTAAATGAGTCTCTAGCAAAAATTCCCTTAAGCCGAACACAGCCTCTCACGATGTTCACTGGTCCCCTGATGCTGATGGGTGCCTAGAATACTTACCTAGTGGGGGAAGCCTGGACAACAAGGGGCCTGCCTCCAAAAGATAATTCCGGGTTTTTTGGGGTCCCCCTTGTACAGTGTTCTGTGTAGAGTGATGGTCCGTTCTAGGCATGAAAAATTCATGAGTTGCACATGTTCTGTCTCACACAAAAGCTAAGAAACTAAAAACCTCTGTTGTGATTGTGGCCAACTTTAGACACTGTTACACGCGGTTGAGGATTCTCACCTGTGTCAGACAAGCCAAATGTGACTCATCACTCAGCGTATTTACATAAAATTTGCATGCATAAGCTGACCACATTTTTTGCTGGAGATGCCTTTCTAGAAACCCACTGACATCAGATATGTAGCCCAATTTTCTCAAACAGAAGATTGGTTCCTGGGGTAGTCGTGCTGTTTGGAGGGGCCATCACTCCACAGCCTCACGCAAAGGTTAGTTTTGCTTTCCCAGCCCCTTCTCTGAGGCCTTTGCTTTGAGCAGAAGAGAGAGATAGGTCATTCTGGCTTCACACGAACACTCGTGATTGGTTAAAATAATTTTTCTTTCCTTTCATTAGACAACAGGGAAGACATTGGACTCTTATTGGGAATGGTCATCTTTGCTGTCATGTTGTCAATTCTTTCTTTGATTGGGATATTCAACAGATCGCTCCGAACTGGGTAGGTTTTTGTAGAATTTCTGTTTTCTAATTTAGATCATATATGAGGAGGGACCCTCCAAAAAACGGAATTTATTGATAAGAAATTGCATATTTATTCTTACATGTGTAAACTTCAGTCGCCTTCAAAGTACTCTCCGTTTGATGCAATACACCTATTGAGATACTTTTTCCACTGCTCAAAACCATTTTTGAACTCTTTAATTTTGATGCCTTTTAGTGCTTCTGATGTTTTTTGTTTCACCTTTTCCATCAGCAAAACATTTCCCTTTGAGGACTTTTTTCATCCAGGGAAACAAAAAAAGTGACTCAGAGTGAGACTGGGTAAAAAGGGAAGGCAGGGCACAGGGGTCATGCTGTTCTGGTAAAAAACTCAGCATGATGTGGGCAGGTGCACTCGTAAATCACTCATCATGAAATGGACAAATGTGTTGAAAGAATCTCCAAAAAAAAAAAAAATTCACTGAAGCTGAAGACAGCCTCTCACAACAACACTAGCTGGTTCACTGATGTCAGTGAGTTTCTAGATCACATACCATGCGGGAAACCTGTGCTACAAAGGGTCTGCCCTCCAAAAGATAATTCCGGGTTTTTTTGGGTCCCCCTCATATATGTTTGTATGTACATATATGCATCTGTATATATCTACGTATCAGCAAAATGTAGTGACTTCAATTATTTACTAGAAAAATCTGTTAACATGCTTATTCAGAAAAGGAAAATAAAAGGAATGATGTTTAATGAGTACCCACCTGTGCCAAGCTCTTTGTAGATGTCATTCATTTGATCCTCAAAAGGACCCTGCCTGAAAAGCTTCCTGGCCTATTTTACTGATGACTTAAATAAGGCTTAGAGAGGCTGAGTTCTCAGCTTAAGGTCCCTGAGCACTAAACCGCGAGTCCAGACCCAGATGATGTTCAAAGCCCATGCTCTCTCCTTTACTACACAGCCTCTTCCATTGTGCTTCAGACATACCTGCAGTGCTTGAATTCTTCAGGGTGGTTCAGTCATAACCTGCCTTGGATACCAACCAAACAAATGCGCTTGAATCCACGTGAGGTGTGGCAATGTTTGAGTGTTGTCCCTTTGGTACCAGTCGTGCTTCAGCATCCAGTCCCAAAGCCCTGTCTTCTTGGCCTCCTTCGATCAGTTTCTCCCAATAACGGGTATTAGTAATGCGCCTAGGTATTGAACATGAGACTTTGAGAAGAGCAAGGCCTTTGATTTTCTAAGCTTTGGGGGATGCCCTGAGTACTTCTAATCTGTTAATAGGCTGGTATTTTTTGCTCGGGCAGTCCCTCAGTATGTGTAATTACTCTCACATTTTGACACACAGGAATGTTCTTTGCCAAATTGGCCCTGAGTTTCTATTACTTGTCACTTGCTCCATGAGATCATCTTTCCTTTAAATTTATAATCAAAACGCTGTAGAAAGATTTTAAATGTGCTGTTCTAAGTGCACTAAAGATTTCTTATCTTCATAGGCTTCTTCCTCGGAACTTAAAAGCTATACATTAATAAACATACCCTAAACTCTCCTGAGGTCAGCAAACTAACATGGGATTTTATTTTAGGTTGTTTTAAAATATACTTGATTATAAAGTCCCTTCAGATATCATAAGTTCAAATTAAAAGCCCATAAAAATGAATATTTGTGTTATTATTCAAAGATATCCTAGTTAGTGTGAAATTTTAAGTTTGTAACTAAGAATAACCTAAAAAAATAACTTTCAGTTGGTAGCAATGAATAAGAAAAAGGGCAATTCTTTGCTAATTTATTTAAATAGAAAGGTAAAACAAGAGATAATTCCGGTATATATTTTAGATATGAGCAGATACTGCTATTTAATATAACTATCCATTACTTATAAGACCTTACTCAGACACAGAACTGAACAACAGAGGGCAAACATCTTAAATATACTGAAACCAAGAGCAGATAAATATCTGTGAATATGCTTGCGTTGTATCAGCATGCTGTAGCAAAACTTTACTCCAATAGCATGAATTTGCTAATTTTAAACATAGAGTGTGAATTCGTAAACAAAGACCGAATTGTAAAATACTGTATAAATATGTGTAAAGGAATTATTTTTACCCTGAAGTCCAAGGTTAAAATGAGCCACCAAAGTTTACTCAGTCATTTTGATTGTTCCTCGGTAAAAGTCCTTAGAGAACCCGTTTAAACAAATAAACAACCCTGCTCTGTTGTTAACAGGCCCGTTGTTACCACGTAAAAATATGCCTGAGTTGAGTGTAGCTCCTCTACTTTCTTGGTACATCCTATCCGCCCAGAACAATTTGTACTGTCAATGCAGAAAGTGTTTTCCAACACAATGGCCGTGCTCACAGGTAGCTTGGGGCAGGAAGTGGGTGTTCTTGGCTCTTCCTTCCATGGCCTCACTCCAGTGGTCCTTAATAAGCTCACAGCCTGAGTGACTCCAGTTTTCACTGTGCCACACAACCACATGGCAAGGTCTCCAGCCTCTTTCTCCATCCACACAGGGAAAGTCTGGAGCCGCCACTGTCATTGCAACCCTACTGGGAATAATTACAAAATCCAGAATTAGAGGAGCTTAAATTGTGGGGTTTCACGATATAACATTCTTTTATTTAATATTCTGTAGTTATGGTCATCTTGGAAAGTTTTATAAAATACCCCTTAAGTTGTTCAGACTTTCCCACACTGACATCTTCTGCTTATAATGGCTGGCTTTTTTTTTTAAAACTCGTTCCCAGTTTCACTGCCAGGGTGGTTCTCCCACTTATCTTGAATCTAGTGTGAGTGTTTTGAAATATTCCTGCTCATTAGAAAGAAGCAAAGCAGTAGAGAAAATGAGGAAATCTGAACAGATATTGTATCGATTTTCCATTTAACTTTCTGTAAGTAGGAGATGAAACCTCAGCTCCTGCATCAGGAAGCTATATTTTGTTTATGCATTCTATTCTAGTTGACTTCCTAATCTCCTACATGATTGCCTGCACCCATCCTAAAGTAATGTGCTTCTTCTAACGTGTCATTTTGTTTTCAGAATTAAAAGAAGAATCTTACTGCTAATACCAAAGTGGCTTTATGAAGACATTCCTAATATGGAAAACAGTCATGTTGTGAAAATGCTACAGGTAACCAAACACAGTTGAAGAAAAACCGAGTGGCAGCTGAGACCAGGGGTGCAGTCTAACATTAGAATAGAATTTCCATTCAGATAAGTGTGTATACAAATTAACACCATTGTATATTTGCATGTAAAAACAATATTGTGCTTATTTCAAACCCTGCTTAAAAGAGGTAAGAGAATGGAGTTGGGGAAGAAGACAGAGAAGAAGGAGACAATGCTATTAAAAAGAGAAAAATGGAGGGGAAGACTTGTGGGTCAGGTGCAAGAGCCACCTGACGACCAAGCAAATGGGTAGCCATCTTTAGGGACAAAGAGAGGCAGAGATAAAAAAGCAATGGAACGAGCCTGCAGGACTCCAAGGGGCTCTGCTTTATATGAACTGGAGATGCAGGTGGAGGCCCAGGAGGGCACCGCTTCCCTCTGTAAACCCAACAGCATGAGAGACAGCATGAGAGGACTGTGAAAGATGGTGTCCCCAGGGTGGGTCAGGCTTCCATCTGGCAAAGACAAGGGAATGTACCGTGAAGACCCAAGGACATAGGGGACTTCGCTGGCTATGAAGAAGGGGAAAGTCAGCCTGTGCATTCCTGCTACTTTCTGGCCCTCAGGCTTGGCTGACAGGGGCTCAAAACCCAGTCGGAGGGACGGACGCTTCATCTAAACGCTGCAGTGCAGAGACGTCAGTGCAATGACAGCAATGAGCCCAAGCACGTGATGGGGTAGAGAGAAAACACGCTGAAATGTGGAGTCGCTCAGGAGACAGAGCATTCAAAGTCGAGGGGACAGCATGAGCAAAGGCACGGCGTGAGAACAGCATGCTGGGTAGGAAACAAACAGAAGTGGTGCTGTCGGAGGCTCTGGCAAACCCACTAATCAACTCTCCTCAATTTCATATTATTTGAACAAAGGGCTAGGTTAAAAAAAATCAGGTTTGAAAATTGCTGGTCAGCAGAACCATGAGTTCCCTAACACAAGACTGTGATCTGATCCCTCTCACCATTCCGGGTCACTCCACCCGCTCCTCACGTCAAGCTCTTTCTTGAAGTGACACCCAACATGCTGGTCTTGCCCAAACCTGGCAAGTTCCCTGGGGAGGCTGGGCCTGGAGAGAGTTGGAATGACACTTCACACTGCTTAATTCAAGATCCTCCTCTCTGTCAAACTCCCTTCCTATTCTGGTCTCCTGGAATTGTGGGGGAATCTTAGGGCTTTCTTCAGATAAGGTTTTGTCGTCTGCCCGGGACACTAAGGAATGGCGTCTTAGGCTGCTTGAGCTGCTGTGCCAGGATACCAAAGGCAGAGTGGGCTAAACAACAAACATTTATTTCTCACAGTTCTGGGGGCTGGGAAGTCCAAAACCAAGGAGTAAGTAAACTCAGTTCCTGATGAGGCTTCTCTTGTGGACTGCTGCCTTCTCATGTGGCAGAGAGAGGAATCATCTCTCTCCTGTCTCTTCTTCACTGATCTCATTCAGGAGGGCTCCACCCTCAAGACCTAGTTACCTCCCACAAGCCCCACCTCTAAATAACATGGCACTGGCTGCAACATCCAAATGGTGGGTAGGAGAACAAACATTCAGTCCATAACAGGTGGTTACGATTTTACAATAATTATGTTGGGTGAGAATGATTTGCCCTGGGATGTCAGCCATCAGCTGGAAGTCTCAAGTCCATTTCTTGTCCGGAAAAGTTATCAAACTAAAACCTTCATCCGCCTTCCTGATCATTGCAAACATGTCTGCATGGTGAATAGGTGTACACCCAACACTTAGCACAACCTCATTCTCGTTATGTAGGTAAAATAGGATTCTTCCCCCATCTTTTTTTAATTTAAGCAACAAAGTATTTTCTAGTGATAAGGCTCCATAATATTAAGAAATATTCAAACATATTCCAAAAACCAACTTTTATTTTATTTTAATTTTTTTTGAATTGGAGTCTCACTCTGTTGCCCAGGCTGGGAGTGCATTGGCATGGTCCTGGTCAATATAGCCTCGACCTGCCGGGCTCAGGCAATCCTTCTGCCTCAGCCTTCCAAGTAGCCAGAACTACTAGCACATGCTACCACGCCCAGCTAATTTTTTTGATTTATTGTAGAGACAGAGTCTCACCATGTTGCCCAGGCTGGTCTCAATCCCTTGGACTCAGGAAATCCTCTCACCTCAGTTTCCCAAAGGGCTGGGATTATAGGCTTAAGCCACCAAGCCTGATCCCAAAGACCAACTTTTAAAAGACAAATATGCAAGTTAATATGCAAGACTCATCTTTTCTCTTTACAACTTTTAAACCAAGAAATGTGCTTAAGACGTGGATTATTGCCAGGCATGGTGGCTCACACCTGTGATTCCAGCACTTTGAGAGGCTGAGGTGAGAGGATTGCTTGAGCCCAGAAGTTCAAGACCAGCCTAAGAAATGTAGTGAAAATAATATTCACAAAAATATCAATTAGTGAGGTATGGTGGTGTGCACCTGTAGTTCTAGCTACTCAGGAGGCTGAGATGGGAGGACCACCTGAGTCCAGGAGGTCAAAGCTGTGGTGAGCTGTGATCATGCCACTAAACTCTAGCCTGGATGACAGAATGAGACCCTGACTCAATTAAAAACAAACAAACAAAACCCCAAATTACTTATATTATTCCTTTGCTTCAGTGTCCTCATGAGAGAATTTAATAAAGATTAGAAAGTGAAGCCGGGCTCGATGGCTCAGCCTGTAATCCCACGCCGTGGGAGGCTGAGGTGAGTGGATTGCCTGAGCCCGCGGGTTCGAGACCTGCCTGGGCAACTTGGCAAGACCTCATCTCTACAATAATCAAAAATTAGCCGGGTGTGGTAGTGTGCACCTGTAGTTCCAGCTACTTGGAAGGCTGAGGCGGAAGGATCACCGGAGCCCAGCAGGTCAAGGCTGCGGTGGCCGGGAGCGGCCACTGCACTCCAGTGTGGGCGACAGAGTGAGACTCCAACTCAAAAAAAAAGATTAGAAAGTGAGCTGATAACAAAAGAAGGAAACCATATGGGAAGATAAAGAATGTGAGAAGGCTGGGCAAGGTGGCTCAAGCCTGTAATCCCAGCACTTTGGGAGGCCTAGGGAGCGAATTGCCTGAACCTGTGGTTTGAAAATAGCCCAGGCAACTTGGCAAAACCTCATCTCTACAATAAAAAAAAAACAGCTGGGCATGGTGGCATGCGCTTGTAGTTCCAGCTACTTGGAAGGCTGAGGCAGAAGGATCACTGGAGCCCAACAGGTCGAGGCTGCGGTGGCTGTGAGCGTGCCACTGCCCTCCAGCCTGGGCGACAGAGTAAAACTCCAACTCAAAAAAAAAAAAAGAATATGAGAAAGAGAGTGGGAAAGGAAAAGTTGAGAGAAAGCAAAATTCTAGTGCTTATTCAATTATCCAGTTGGCCCCTTTGAATGCCTTTTGTAAAATAAAGCAATCTTTTTTTTTCTAGGAAAAAAGTGAACTTGTGAAAAATAATTCCAGTGAACGGGTCCTCTATGTTGATCCAATGATTACAGAGATAACAGAAATCCTCCTCCCAGAACCAAAGCCCAGTGACCACAAGGAGAATCCAGGATCCCTGCAGACAAGAGACTCTGTGCAGAAGTCACCCTGCGTCGACGCTACAGTCGTGTACATTCCTGATCTCAACACTGGGTATAAGCCCCAAGGGTCACATTTCCTCCCTGAGGGAGACCACCTCGGCAGTGATGATGACATAGTTTCCTCGACTCTTAAGCCACCAATGGATTCCTTCGACCTGGGAAAGAATCTCAGGTTGAAAAAGTACACTAATTTTGCTTTCTCTGTCTCCGGTATGAATCCACTAAGCAACACACTATTTCTTGAAGAGTTCAGCCTCATTTTAAATCCAGAAGAAGATAGTCCTCCTGGCATTCAAAACTCAATGGAGGCAGAAGCCACCATGCTTGTGGAAAACAACTCCCAGAATGAAACTATTCCGGAACAGACCCTGCTGCCCGATGAATTCGTCTCCTGTTTGGGGAGCATGGATGAGGAACTGCCATCTATTAATTCTTACTTTCCCCAAAATTTTTTGGAAAGTCAATTCAATAGCATTTCACTCTTGGAAAAGTAGAGCTATGTGGTCAAAACCAATACAGAAACGCTGCCTTGCCATAGGAAGCTGGGTCTTGCCCTCTACAGAAATGGAATTCTGCCTCATTTTAAAAAATCCATGTATACATATTCATGTGGACACATATTTTTACTTCTCTTGGGTAAATACCTAGGAGAGGAATTGCTAGGCCTTAAGATAAGCATAGGCCAGGTTTGGTGGCTCAGCCTGTCATCCCAGCACTTTGGGAGGCTGAGGCGCGTGGATAGCCTGAGACTGTGGGTTCGAGACCAGCCTGGGCAACTTGGGAGACCTTGTTTCTACAATACATCAAAAATGAGCAGGGTGTGGCAGCCAGAGTGTGCCACTGCACTCCAGAAAGAAAAAAAAGATAAGCATATATTTAAGTTCTACCAGTTTTTTTTTCCAAAGTAGTAACTATTTGCACTCCTACCAGCAACATATGAGAATCCCAGGAGCTCCACACTTAGAAAATTAAGATCCAAAGATGATTCATGGTCACACACACACAGCATTATTAGGGATCCTGCCTGTATTTTTAATAAGATATCAACTATTTCCTTTTTTCCCCCTCATTGAAAGATGCAGAACAGCTGTCTCTGTTGTATAATGAAAAGAATAAATAATATAAAATATGTGGTAGTAAAATAAATGCTTTATTAAAGAAAACAATTCTTTAAGATTGAAACATGAATATCTGCTTGCAAAGAAGAGGCGAATCTGGTTTTTATTTTATCACTTAGAATTATCTTGAGTAGATAAAAATATAGCCCCAAACAACAAAATGAGTGAAGAATAGAAACAGAGGAGCAGTTAATTTGCCTGTTTGCTATATTATTTTTTTCCACTAGTTTCCACTCATGTAGTAGGGATTTTATCTCTCCTCCATGTGATCTTGGACTAGGAGAGCCGTAAAACAGCAATGCGCGGAAATCCTGGGGCTGCTGTCTTCAAGATCAGAGTGGTGGCCTCTCGCCGAGCTCTGTGGTGGCCTCAGAATCCCCTCAACCAGGACTTCTGATGGCCATAGTCGGTAAGGACAGGGGCAGACGATGCAATCTATCTGCCAGTCAGATCAATATTGGAAAGTGAAGTTGATCTTAAAATGGGAAATGTGTATTTCAAGTGGAGAAATGGTACCCAGTATATTTCTCTGTTCGGACTGATTTTTGTGGCCAAGGGCACATTTTTCTGATGATCAGAACAATTGAAAACAGGGAGATTGCCCACTGAGTTTCTCTTTCTCAATAATAATAATTTATACTCAGGTTTATTTTATTTTTTATGCCTAGTACTTTAATTTTTTTATTTCAATAGATTTGGAGGGTACAAATAGTTTTGGTTACATGACGGCATTGCATAGTGGCAAAAATGTCTGGGCTTTAAGGTACCCACCACCCCCACCTGTGCACACTGTACCTGACAGGTGACTTTATCCCTCTACTCCTTGCTCTCCTCCCTCTTCTGCATCTCTAATGTCCATGACACCATTCTGTATGCTTTTGCAGACCCTTAGTTCCACTTACAAGTGAGACCATGAGACACTTGGCTTTCTGTTTCTGTGTTGGTTCACTTAGGATGACGGTCTCCAGTTCCATCCAAGTTGCTGCAAAAGACACTATTTCATTCTATTTTATGGTTGATATACTCAGTTCAGCCATTTAGCTTTATTATAACAAATCAAGCAGTTAATCAAAAAAGAACCCGTTACCTACAATTTGCTTAACACATGAACGAGATATTTTGTTTAACCTTTTTTAATTAAAAGAATCTAAAAGTAGCTCCATTGCCATTATATGTCCCTATAATGAGGGTGACCACACAGCGCAGTTTGCCCTGGTTTTTGTCTATTGTTCCAGTGTTAACGATAACCAGTGTGTGTCTCATTCACTCTCAGAAGTATCCCATTTGGACCATAAATCTTACGGTCATTCAGTCTATGAAGACTATCTGGTGTCCAGCATATAAGTATATAAGTAATTCATCAGAATTTATATTTTTTTGCACTGACAACCCCTTTATCTTACATCTTATCATTTACTAAAATCATTTTGCTCAAAAGGGAGCATTACTATTCACAGCGTAAACAACATCTGCCTGGCTGTGAAATTCTATTCTGTTTACCCTAAAATATGTGTATATTTGTTATACTTTGCATATTCTGAAAGGAATGTGTTTTAAATCCCTCATGACACGCTGATCTTAAATATCTTGACTTGTAAGTTATCATTTGCCTTCACTTTATGCTTCTCCAGAGGAAGAATCACAACGAAACACAGAAGCAGGTAGCATTTGAGCAGAAATCACAAAAGACTAAGATAGATCTTTGATATTTACCAACCTGATGAAGACATTTGGTAACATGCAAAGAATATTTTCATGGTACATCTCATAAATGTGATTGGTCCCGTATCAAGCAAGCCTTGGTCAAGCTTGAAGGATGACGGTGTTATCTGAGCTCCTACAGACGCACCTCCTGCCACGAGCACCTCCCTCGGAGCCTTGCCCCCTGCCCCTTCCTCGTTCTGGGGTGTCTTCCCCACACACACATCGCTGTTCAGCACAGAGAAGGCCTCCAGGTTTCCTCTTTGCCATTAGCTCATGTTGGTCCCGATGGACTAGACCCTGCAGTGGGTGATGTACCAGCCGTTGCCCCAACCCATGGGAGAAATTTCCACTGCTTGATCACAATGCAACCATAGTGACAAGGCAGGGGTTTTCTTTCCATAATGCTTTTATTCAACAAGGATTCACTGAACCGTTGATTACCCCTACTAAGTGCAAGGCACTTTGAGGACACGACTGTTAATAAAACCAGCCAATCTCTGCAGCTGTAGGGCTTATATTCCAGGGGCAAGAGACAGACAGAAAATGACAAGTCACTGCCCTCGAGGAGCTTACATTTTAGCGGGGATGGGGGCAATGGTAGGGAATGGAGAGAGGCAGAAAAAATATAGAATAGAAGTGCCAGGTAATGGTAAGAGCTGTGTAGAGAGGTAAAATGAAAAAATGTGGTGGAAAGTGACTTGGTGGGCACTCTGCACGGAGTGGTCAGAAGAGATTTCTCCTGGGAACGGGCACTGGCGTTGCCATCTGAATCTCTGGTAGGAGCCAGCATGTGAGAATCAGCTTGCCACTGACAAGTCCCTTCTCCAGAAAAATCATTGAGTGGCTAATGTCTTGATTCTTTCACTCCCGTACCATGTGCCGTGTCCTCCCTCCCCCCGCAGCCCACCCTGCCTCCCACCATCCCCTTCTTAAGCCCAAATGTCCTGAGGATTCTGACAACAAGTGTGTATCTCTTTGTCTTTTCATCTAGCTCTTGGGTCTGTCATTAGTTTTCTTTGTCTGAGTCTCTCAAGTTTTGTAAGCTGTTCATTCCTAAGTGGGTATGTCCTGCTTATTGGTGTGGATTAAGGGGAAGGAAGAAGAGAGAAAAAAACACCTCTTGAGGTACCATTTGGAGGGAGGAATGGCAGGGAAACAGAAAGAAAGAAAGGCAGATTCGTGTGTAGGAATGCTGAAGTAAAGTCGTGCGCCAGAGTTCTGGATGACACTAGATGGAGGAAGACCCAGCTTCTCCCGTTCTAGCATCTTTCTTGCCCTCTGCTCCCTTTCCTCACGCAGAGACGACAGCAGCAGCCACAAGGGAAGGGCAGTTGTGGGTGTTTTCTCGGTTCATGTGTGTGTGCGTTTTGTCTTTTTTTTAAAACATAGGATCTATTTTTAAGCTGACTTAGCACAGGCTTGTGCATTTTAGGATGTGGTTCTCAGGCACGTGGGCGGCTGCTTGACCCTCCAGGTTCGTTCTCTGCTTCTTATGTTTTTAGTCCTCCTTACATGGAGAGGGCACGAGACTCTGGAATAGAACAAAGGCTTTCAGAAATAAATTTAGCTGTTGATCCCCTTTCTCCAAAGGCAATCTGTTGCAGAATCGCAAAATATAAAATGGATGAGAGAAAATCTCCTATTGAAACAGACATTGGAGGCCCTATTTGTGCCCTCTGCCTTCCCCCTGCCCCGGGGGGGCACCTGTCTCTGAAGCAGCATGAGAATCTGGGGGAGGGGGAAGGAGGGAGAGGGCCTCTCATCTGTAATCAGGTGACCTGGGTGCTGGTCCAGCATTGAAAAGTCTGCACCCCGAGACTGAACCTCACTCTCCACCTCAGCCACAAGGAACCAGAACTCCCCCAAGCCTTCCTACACCCTTAATGCCTTTGTAGAAAGGGGCTTTCTCTCAGAGGCTGCTAATAGAGGCAGTGCTAAATGCAACAATTAACTTGCTTCTCTTCGGTTGCTTTATCATAAATGTCTGAGCTTATTCAAGTTTATGTTTTTTTAAGATCACTGAGAGTAAAATATTATACTGTGAACATAATTAGATTTCATCAGCCCAGAGATTGGGACCCGTGCTGTGGTTTATCTTTTCATGAAGTAATTATACCAATTATAGGAGGCAATATTTAAATGGGGAATGTGGCCCACTTGGAAGACACTATTGATTTAAAATAAAAAAGTGATTAAAGACAATTTATGGATCTCTCTTGAGTAAAAGAATGAAACTAATGTAAAATAATTGGATTCTGACTCATGAAATGAATTGTGCACAACTTTCTTGAATGCAATAGCTAATGCAAAATCACAAGAACCCTAACAAAGTTTTGACAGAATGTTATTATGTCTCTTTCCCGCTGCTAAGATTACATCATTAAATCTCCACTAATGTTTCATATTACAGTCTCTTAGCCATTTTGCTAATTTCGTTTTAAATTTAATTTAGGATAACCAAGCTGCATCTCTTATATCCAGAATTTCCATTAATTTCGTGACGGTGCATTCCTATTATGCTTACATTCAGAAATATAAGTTATTATCTAATTCTCACAATTAGCATGTAGCGACAAACTAAGAACTTATTCTTAAATGGTCCATTCTTGTTAGGGGTAGTAAAAGTATTCTGGGCTAGTTTTATGAGGGGGAAAAAAAAACTAAGTATCAGTTTTGTAGATGCAGGGTTCTTTCCTGAAATTGTGAGCTCAAAAATACAAGCAAAACAGAATGCTGTTTCTAACCATAAAGCATACCTAAAATTAGTGACTGTCAGAGCACAGGAAGGAAATCAAAAACAGTCAAGCACTGGAACCCAAGTGTGAGATACGGAAGTCAATAAACGTAACTGTTTTCTCTCTGTTCACATCCTGCCTGAGAATTTTATTAGAAGAGAGCGAGAGAAAGAATACAACCGTAAAATAAAGAGAAACCCTTTTTAGGTTTAAACGACATGGTAATTCATGAACATGCACTTAGAATAAAAGGGGCGGGGGCAGAAAGGGGTGCCCTGCTCCCCTCCCCAGCCCCATCACCAAAGATGACCCTCAGCAAGTTAGTGGGTTTCCCCCCAGTAACTATTGCTATTTCTCACCTAACAATATACCTTGTAAGTCTTCACATATCATCATATGCAGCTTTATCTTATTGTTTTAAGCAATTCCATAGTGTTTTTACGGAATAAGTGTATCACAATATATTGGCTTAATCTATTGATGAACACTTAGTATTCATTTTTTCAGTAGTATAACTATTCCTGTTATAAATCCTCCTTTTTTTTTTTTTTTTTTTTTTTGAGTTGGAGTCCCACTCTTCTCACCCAGGTTGGAGTGCAGTGGCACGCTCCCGGCCACCGCAGCCTCGACCTACTGGGCTCAGACGATCCTTCCGCCTCAGCCTTCCAAGTAGCTGGAACTACAGGTGTGCGCTACTACGCCCAGCTAACTTTTGATTTATTGTAGAGATGAGGTCTCGCCAAGTTGCCCAGGC
>CAUYQG010057226.1:0-24007 GCA_963574415.1 Tarsius wallacei | reverse complement strand
CTGTTTCCCCTCCCTGGTAATTTATACTAATCTCCCCCCACAAACTCTTTTAGTGTTGCCGTTCGTACTTCTGTGTAACAATTTTCCAATAACTTTTTATCTTAAAATAATCTGTGAACCTTTTCCCCCCACTCCTGGGGCTGTGTTATGTTATATAGAGCTTCATTTTGCTAGGAGTCTTATTTTCTGCATTGCTGGCTTTGAAGAAACAAGTTTTCATGAATTCTACACATATAAGGAAATAAATTCTGTCAACCATCTGAGGGAACGTGAAAGTAGATCCTTCTTCAGTCGAACCTCTGTTGAGAACTCAGACCTGGTTGACATTTTGATTGCAGCTTTGTGAGACACTAAGCAGAGTAACCAGTTAAGCCACGCCTGGGCTCCTGACCACAGGAACTGTGAGATAATGAGCACATATTATTTTAAGTTACTAAGTTTGTGGCAATTTGTTACGCAGAAGTAAAAACTAATACAATCAGACTTTTTGTTGCTGTATCTTAGTCACCATTCCCAGTCAGTGAAACCACAGGTAAGTTATGATATCATATTTACCTTCCATTGTTGGACATTCATTTCAATTTCTTTAATGTTCATACTCTGCACATTTGGACATTGAGAGTTGACACTGATTTCCTGACTCTTAGAGCAGTGGTTCTTAAATTTAAGTGTGCATCAAAATCACTTGGGAGGCTTGTCAAAATACAGATTACTGGGTCCTAGCCCTAGAGTTTTTGGTTCAGTAGGTCTGAAATGAGACCCAAGAATCTGCATATTTAATAAGTTCCTGGGTGATGCTGCTCTTGCTGGTCCAGGACCAATACTTTGAGAACCACTTCTATAGACCCTCTTTGCTATAGTTCTTTTTTCTATGACTTTTTTTTTCTTTTTTTGAGTTGGAGTCTCACTCTGTCGCTCAGACTGGAGTGCAGTGACACGCTCTCGGCCACCGCAGCCTCCACATGCCGGGCTCCGGCGATCTTTCTGCCTCAGCCTTCCAAATAGCTGGAACTACAGGCGCGAGCTACCACGCCTGGCAACATGACTTTCATCATATACATTTTTGTAGTTTACTCTGACCCTCTTCTCATGGTGATTAATATTGTAAGCTGCTGGAATTTTCAGGATCCAGCTGGCTGTTGCCATGACAACACATACAGAGATGCCCTGTGCCTGAGGCCCTGAGTGAGGATGGCACCAGATGAATCACGGGCATAAGTGACTTGTAAGTGGCACAGACATTTTTCCATTTCATTCTATAACCTTCTTCCTGGTAATTTTTCTTTTCTTTCTTTTTTTTTTTTTGGTAATGTCCTTTTTGAGTCTCCCTCCAGATTCTTCTTTATGATATAATAATGAAAAAATCTTAGATTTATTTTATTCTTTACATTTATTTTTTAAAAAGCAATAACTGATTTTCATAACAACCCTGTGAGGTCAGATAGTGAATATAAGGCTAAAACACATTCAAAGAAACCTGAGATACAAAAGGTACACAAGGTAGAGAATGGCAGAGCCCTAGGTCTGGAGCTCAGAACTTCCAATTTCTAGCTTAGTGCTTGTATTGCCCAGGGCCCTGGCAGAAAACAAAGGGCACAGTCAAAAGGACAACTGAAGAGAACTTAACAACGAAAATCTGTAAGCAATGGTGATGAACCCTAGCCTAGCAACTAGCCTGTAGGGTCAAGAGGAGATGGTGGTTAGTGGAACCTGAAGAAATGTAGGAGCTGTGACCTTTAGTGAAGGGATGCAGTCACTGTCAACCCACAGCCTGGCAGGAAGGAGGCCAGGGCGATAAACAACCCTACTTCTCTCCTCGGATCATGAGAGAGGCTTAAGATAAGACAGAGACATTTTGCCTTACCGCTGTTTTATTAGGAAGCCATTGGAGGTTTCTGAATGGGGAGCAGTACATGCAAATGAGGTTTTAGGAGAATTGGACTCTCAGCACGATGCAGGGAATATTAGAGGGGGACGCTGAAGGCACAGAGATAAGTCAAAATGATGCTACTTTTCAGAACTTAGAACATCTTCCGTTTCTGCCCACCCTGCAGTGGGCCTGAACAAAATGGGCAAGGGAAGACATGAGCATTGTGGAAGAGCCTTACACTTTATTCCTAGGATATGTTGTTTGTTTAAACAAAGTCTACTACTACACTTGGATCTTCAGTATTGAGCTTGAAGTCCTTTGCAGATTTTAAGTGGGGTACGTCTGGCCTTTTGGTCTTGGTTTGGATTCTTGGAAAAACAGACTCAGAGATAAGGATTTGATAAGTAATTTATTAAGGAGGTGTGGGGAACACCAACAGGGAAGTAATGAAGTGAGGCAGGAAAACCTTTGAAAGGGGGTATTATCCATCGTTATGCCTGTAGGTGGCTGTCAATTACTCAAGTCCATGGGTAAATCCTAGGAACTAATATAAAATGCATACCTCAGAATCATTCCACTTGAGGGTCAAAGGAGTTGGAATATTTCTACACCAACTCCTGAGCATCACTGGTTGAGAACTGCTCCTGGGGAATATTAATTCCTGACATTTCCAGTCTGCCACATACACAGGCAGAGTGACCTTCCATGGTTCTAGAAATAGCTTCTTGACCCAGAGATGCAGATACTGGCAGTTGCAAGTCATTATGAGCACAACAAACTGGACACGGATGAGACATTGACAATACTTGCTACAGTGTCATTTACATGACTGTGCTCATCAGCACTATGGTCTCTGCCCACCTGATGCAGCACCTATACTGCCATGACCATGTGGAATCCTGCTTGATCATGCAGAAAATAAAGCCAGCATGTTTTGAAGGTTATAGCATTGTTGGATAAATACTATAATGGATGGTGGAATTTGTAGTAAAATACAGAAGGTAAATTTTGGCAATTTTTTAAGGTTTGGGGGGACGACATTACCAAATGGTCAGGGATCAATATAGGTAACGTATCTGTTTGCTGCTAACCAGTGATCTGTACCTAGGACTCTGAGATGTCAATACAAAAGCAAAAGAACAACACAATAAAAAAAGACAAGTAACCATGAAAAAAAAATTCTGTGTTGCGTAGTATATCTGCTTATTGATCTGACCTAGCTGCAACAGATACCTAATTGCTCTTACTCCACTGAAAAATAAAAATCTTCAAAGTGCTGTCATTTTCTACCAAATTTTGGAGCAGTCAGTCATTTCATGTTCTCCCTCTGTACTTAGACCTCACTAAGTTTGCACCTCCTAATTCAGTCAGGACATCTGTCCTGCTCTGCATCAGAGCCCTCAGCATGATCTTAAATCCACACAGACACAAGGCAAGAAAAAAAATGAGGCAGAGGGAAGCATTTTCTGTGCCACACTGTGCTGAATTATTTACTCCCAGCTCTGGGATTCAGAGAGCTAGCTCTTTCTCAGCCTTGAATTTTATTGCAAAACAAAGAAATAAAATAAGTAAATAAGAAGAGAGAGGAGGTAAATCCCTTGGAGACCTACTGGCATATGAAATGTCTTTTGAAATGGAGCCTGATGCTGAAATAATTGTGTCATTTAGAGTGCAATACTAATATGCTCACAACTATGGCTAAATGCTGGAGCAAGGCACAATTTTGCAGCAATAAATTTGTGACCAGTTGTTTAAGCAAAAAAAAAAAAAAAGAATCTTAAATTTGCATGGATGTATTTAATTAAGTATCTTCAAATCTAGAAATTGACTCCAAAAATAATGCCTTCAAGCATTATATGCAAAACAATAAGTACAGGTAATGGAAATGAGGTGTCTTTATTTTCTCTGAGATCAGAATGAGAAAAAGGGATACAATATAGGTTGGGAGGTATTTATATGGCTCTAAAAAAGAGGAATTCGCTTCTTTTCACGATATGTGTCACAGAGGGGGATCATGAACATTCTCAATGTATTCTAAGGGGAATATAATCATGTAGCCACATGAATATAAAGTAATTTTATTTTGTCACCCACTATTCCTTAACATTTTTCAGAAGGATAATTCCTTTCAGCTCCTAAAGAAAATCCTGGGCAGCCCCATTCCTTTTCTGGAGTGCTTAAGTATTAAAAATTCCTGTGGTCACTTGAAGTCCAAAGTGCATTCTCTTTCTACTAATCATCAGGAACTGTAATCACTAAGTAGGTGTAATGCTCAAAACTTTGCACATAACTTGGAAGCCTGGAGCAGGGAAAGGGTGGGAGAGACATGGTAATCTTTTTCCTTGGAAGAAAAGGAATAACGCTTCTCAGCCCTCCTCCTCCAACTGCTCAACTGGTTCTTTATCCTTCCTGCACTGGTGTGTGGGAGAGAGGAGAAGTGTGCAGAGAAAGAAAACTGTTTGTAACTGGAATGCTTATGAACACTGTCCATTTAGTGGTCTGGTTGGCGTGAAATGCTGACTCTTTTCCCCCTAGATGTTGTTGTGGGGATTTTGGAGATCCCCTCCTCCATTATATGTTGGGGACCTCTGACCTGCTGTTCTCTTGCCCCAAGTGATGAACTCTTTTCTGCCCCTCCTCTGTGCTGTTTTCTCAGCCCCTGGGTGTCCCTTAAAGTTCATTGTTAGCCTTTTTCTGTGGAGATCTTTTCACTGTCCCAAGTGAGCCCTCCTGGCTAGACCCTAAATTGATTTTATGCTCCTTCACTCTACCTCTGTTTGTGTTTCTGTCTGTTTCTCTGTCTGTCAGTCAGTCTCTCTGTCTGTCTTCTCTTCTCTTTCTCACATAAATACATACACACTAGTCTAAATCTATTTCACAGGAAACAAACACTTATGCATCCTTTTCTCCAATAAATTTCAGGATGTTGGTCAATTCCAATGGAGCCACCCATCAGAGCAGTCAATTTATTCTAGGTATGAGTTAGACACTAGTGCACTGCGTTGTCTGTCCCCTCAAATCTTGAGCAACGCATGTTACCCTAACCAAATGGTCTCCTGAAAGCCTCTCTCTCTTGACTTGAGGTGAAGAGGAAAGTACTTCCTGGCTTTCTCAACAGAGTTTGTTAAATAAACTGTGTCTAAAAAATCTTCCTCTAAACTTTAACTCTTAACCTTTTTTCCCCCATGCTGTGGGTGAGAGTCACAAAACTTGTAAAATTGGTTTTTGGTCATTTCTTCCTGCAAATCCTATAGGAAAATCTATCTCACAAGTCACTTTGGTATCTAATGTTTATTAGTGTGTCAGCAGAAATTTCTATTTTAATATCCAATTGCAAAGTAAAAGGTGTGAGGCTATTTTCCCCTCAGTCAACACTGAAAGTGCCCACAGACTCAGCAATAAGGAAACCCCTGGCTGTTATTTTTGGATTTGCAGAGGCCTTCACAATCACTTATTACTGAAAGCTAGTGCAATAGCATTTACTAGGAAACTACCATGTGCCCCCAAGATAGCTAAGATGTATAAAATGTTATTTCTCTTTTTCCACAGAAAAAGAAGTGGAAGTATAGAAAACTGAAGTGGCTTACCTAGAGACATTAATGAGCTGTTAGAACTTGAGAAAGAACTCTGTTATTGTGTGGCCAGTCAAGTGATTAAGCCTGTTAACAGACGTGGCATTATTCAATCTAATAATTTATTTCTGTCCCCCAGGCCCATAAGTTGAGGTTGATCTGAAAGATAGGACTTCTGTGATCCAGAACCAAAAGAGTCGAGAAAAGTCTGGGAATTTTATCCTTGGAGCAGAAAGTAAAACTGTTCTGGAGTCAGAAGTAGTAACAAAGCTGGAGGGCAAGAGATCGTTGGATTAAATCATATTGGCAAGCTGGACTTCAGAAGAGTCAATGCACCAGGGACAAGAAGAACTTGAAGTTAAACAAAGTTCCCTTATCTTGGAGAATTCTTCTGCATTCTCTGCTCAAATGTGAATCCCCTGTCATGAGGAGGAGATTCACTTTAAAGTTGACCATGACTCAGCAGATTCCAGAAGACTGCTGCCTACTGCAAAGCCCACCTGCCTAGCTTTCTGCTTCCCCAATTATATCCATCTTGCTCCACGTGAACCTTCCTATGCCCAAAGCTGAAGATGGATAGATAGATATAGATAGATGATATAGATTACAGATAGAGACAGAGACAGAGGTAGAGGTAGAGACAGATAGAGATAGATCACTCTACAGCAGATAATGGCAGTCACTCATTAAACCTTTTTCCTTGTCTTCCAGGGCACACAGCTAGACCACATTTCTTTCCTTTTTTTTTTTTCTGAGTTGGAGTCTCACTCCATTGCCCAGGCTGGAGTGCAGTGACAAACTCACGGCCACCCCAGCATCGATCTGCTGGGCTCTGGTGATCCTTCGGCCTCAGTCTTCCAAGTAGCCGGAACTACAGGTGCACGCCACCACGCCCAGCTAATGTTTTTTATTTATTGTAGAGACGAGGTCTCTCCAAGTAGCCCAGGCTGATCTCAAACCCGCGGGCTCAGGCAATCCATTCACCTCGGCCTCCCAAAGTGCTGGGTTTACAGGCTGAACCACGAGCCCGGCCTATACCATGTTCCTAAGCCTTCCTTGTGGTTAGATTTGGCCATGTGCCTATCCCATAGACTGTAATTGAGAACTGTTGTGTGTCTCTTTCAAATCTGGCCCCTAAACATTTCCCTCATGCTACTCTCCATGTTGTTTCCCTTTGTACTGACTTTATGTAAATGAGCCCAGAAAGCTTGGAAGCTACAGGATGTAGCTTGTGTTTAATATCATAGAGTCCTGAGTACCTATATCACTGTTTGGAGGATTGTTGCCCATCAACTGGGCCACGCATTTTGGACTTACCATGAGCAGGAAATAAACTTTTGTGTTTTAGCCATTATATGTGTTTGCATATTGCAACAGCTAGAGTTACCTTAACTAGTACAGATTCCTTGAGGAAAGTTGTTGGACTAATATACATCCCAGCTTGGTTTTCAATTAAGAATTTCATATACACATAATTGTAAATATGTGTGACTTTGAGTTTCTTTAGGACAGAATCCATATCCTAACAATCTTTGTATTCTCTTAATAATAGTTTTTGAAAGGTTCTTTCACATAGTAAAAATTCAATGATTGCCTGTTTTAAATGTTTATATTTTCTAGTCTTAAGAAAAAGTATAGGCTGTGAGAAAATTAAAGTCTTTTATGTAGTAAGGACTAAATGAAGGTTTATTGAATAAATGAATGAATGTGTGAATTAATGGTATAGTTTGAAGAAAATATGTGTTGCCTTAGGATTCACAGAGAAATTTGTTCATTTAAAAAATGAGGATTATAATACCTCACCCTTCCTACATCACAGGTAATGTATTAGTATCAAATCAGAAAATAGAATTTCAAGCATTTAATTTCAAAATTACTAAGTACTAGACACATGTAAAATTTTTAACATAATTTAGGTAGGTTACATTATATTTTGTCAGTATGTTGATAATACAGTCAAAGCTTAAGGAAGGAGAATAATCTGTGAAGCACTTCCAAATATCTTGGGGAAAAAATTAAAGTATATGGTTGACCTGAAGATGGTAGACCTCTCAAAATTCTAACTTTCTACTAATTTGCAGGAAAAATAATGCTTAATATTTGCCGTTGGACTCAAGAGAATATCTTTGCATCATCAGTACCCTGCTATTATAAGCAGTCATATGCCTTCTATAGCTCCTTAGTGTATGTCTACTGCTTCTCAGTTCCTGCTCAGTGATTAGAGTCAGAAAAGCATTAATCAACACTCCTGTGCCAAATATGATGGAAGTTCGTTTAACCATATTACATAATTGAAATGTCAGAATGTTTAAACACATATGAAAATATACTTGGATATGTCTGTAACTAAGCTGGCAGAGAACAAACACGAGGAATGTTCTTGTAAATGAATAAGTTCTAGCCAGGCGTGGTGGCATGTGCCGGTAGCTACATGGAAAACTGAGGTGGGAGGATTGCGTGAGCCCAGGAGTTTGAGGCCAGCCTGGGCAACATAGCCAGACTGTTTCTACAAATATATTTTAAGATAATAGATAATATTCAATGGTCCATGGAGTGGTTCTGTGTGACTTTTGGCCAGAAGCGGCTACCCAATGTGCCACTGATATTGCCAACAACCCCTTACTAGCTGAAGTTGTGAATATGTCTTGTATTGGCTGGGCAAGTGACCTTCAACAGGGATTAAGAGAATTCCTGTGAGTTCAGGGTGAAATTACCTCTCTTTCAGTCCTGGTCCTCCATCAGAAAGTCAAGAGAAAGCCCACATGCTTAAAGAAAGATTTTCTTTATGCAGGAGTCAAGAGGTAGTACTCAAATTCTCTAAATTTCTATAACTATTCTCAAACAGCCCAACACTTACTAGCACTCTCTTCTTTGAAACATTATGTCCTATATTTCTGTCATTTCAGTTACAAGAAGTAGTTTAGGACCCCAGGTCTCCCCCTATCCACCAGCTTCTAATCTCCTTATGACTCTAAACCTTGCCTTGTTTGTCACCATCTCCCCTCCTTCTGCTCCATCTCCTGAAAGAACGGGAACTTTCTGTCAAGCATCTGTCAATCATCAGTCAAATTCTTTATATCCTCTCACATAGTCTTCACTTTCCCTTCCCTTCCCTTCCCTTCTCTTCTCTCTCTGACTGAAATTTACCTCTTTTCAGATGGCCCGGCTTCCTTTGTAGCCTCATCAAGTGGTGACTGTTTTATCGTCCAGACTCCTTATAACATTGAGTCTGGATATGGAATAGTATCCTCCTTTCTTCCCACTGCCTCTTCCAGATCATTACTTCTTATTTCTCCTTAAGACTACAGTCTTAATGACCTCCATATTGCCAAATCTACTAATCTCTTCTGAGTCTGCATTTTACTTGATAGATCAGCAGCATTTTACCCAGGTGATCTCTCTGTTCCTGTTGAGACACTTTCTTCATTTGGCTTCCAGGACACCTCCTGATAGCTTCTTACCTCACTGGGTGCTCCTTCTCCAGCCCTTTCTTCTTCCTTCCCATCCCACTGACCTCTAAATGAGAGCTTCAGGGCTTAATCTTTGAATTTCATCTCTCCTCTGGATACACTCACTGCCTTGATGGTTTCAATCAATTTCATGATTTTCTATGTTTTCTATATGTTGATGACTCTACAAGGTATATCTTCATCTTCAACCCTTCTCCTGAACTTCAGATGTATGTATGCAAGAGCCCACCTGACATCTTCATTCTGATAATAACATACATTTCAAAATTAACACATGGAAAATTGAGCTCCTGATCTTCCTCTCCAAACTTCTTCCTCTTGAAGACCCTCCAGCCTATGCCAACCAACCTCAGTTAATGACAATTCCAATCTTCCAGTTATTCAAGCCCCAAGCCTTGAAGGCATCTTTGAATACTCTCTCTCACACTGCACATCAGATTTATCAGAAACTCCTGATGGATCTTCTTTCAAATATATATGATATCTGACCAGGAAAGGTGTGTTGGTTCATACCTGTAATTCCAGCACTTTCAGAGGCTGAGGCAGGAGGATCACTTGAGCCCAGGCATTCAACATCAACTTGGGCAACATAGCAAGACCCCGTCTCTACAAAAGTAAAATAAAATTAGCCAAACATGGTGGTGCATACCTGTAGTTCTGGCTATTTGGGAGGCTGAGGAGGGTGGATCCCTTCAGCCCCAGGAGTCTGAGGCTTATATAAGTCGTGATTGTGCCACTACACTCCAGTCTGGGTGACAGAGTAAGATTCCGACTAAAAAAATATCTGACCAGTGCTTACCTGCTTTTACTATTACAATCCTGGCCCAAGTAGCTGTTATCTATTACTTAGATTGTTGTTCCTTCCTCCTAACTGATCTTTCTACTTCTGTCTTTGCTTCCTTTATTTCTATCCTAGACACAGCCAAATTAATTTTGTTAAACACAAAGAAACTATATCATTCCTTTGCTTATGATCCTACAATGACTTCCTAGCTCATACTGTGTAGAAGTCAAAGTCTTTTTTTTTGAGTTGGAGTCTCACTCTTTGTCGCTCAGGCTGGAGTGCAGTGGCACGCTCACAGCCACTGCAGCCTCGACCTGCTAGACTCAGGTGATCCTTCCACCTCAGCCTTCCAAGTAGCTGGAACTACAGACACACACTGCCATGTCTGGCTGATTTTTGTGAGTTATTGTAGAGATAAGGTCTCACCAAGTTGTCCAGGCTGGTCTCAAACCCTCGGGCTCAGGCAGTACTCTTCCCTTGGCCTCACAAAATGCTGAGATTATAGGCTGAGCCACCGTGCCCTGCCAGAAGTCAAAGTCTTTACAATAATCCACAAGGACCCACATTATCTGGCCAGTCACCACATCTCTGACCTCATCTCCTTTTACTCCAGGGACCAAAACTTTCTTGTTGCATGTTTTTTGTATATTCATGCTTTACGGCCTTTGTACCTTCTCTTTTCTTTGCATATAATATCCTTTTTGTTCCCTCCCTACCCCCTCAATATCCTTTTCTTAAATATCCATACTTTCTCACCTCCTTCAAGTCTGTTTAAAATGCAATCATCACTCTATCTTTGACATTCCCTAGCTCCATTCTCTGCTTTATTTTTCACCTCAGCACTTCATGCTATCTATCAGTATAGATATTTTAGTTATTTATCCTATTGAAAATCTGCCTCTTCCACTAAAATATAACATGCATGTAGATAGGGATTTGGGCCTATTGTATCTACTGCTATATACCCAGAACCTAGAACTATGCTAGCATTGTTTTACAAAGTATCTGGTGCATAGGAAATGTTTAAAATGAATATTGTGTTGCTCCTCTTTTGATCAGAAATCCAATGCAAGACCCCTTATGCTCCCAGCACTTTATTTAGCACCATGGCTAGTAACCTGAATTCACCATATAGATCCTTCCTCAATCGCAATGTTCATTAGTGTTACCTGGGTTGTGTCATTATCCTGCTCAGCTATCAGTTAGCACTCTACCCACACTTACCATGTGTTCTGAGTTATAGTGATACTTTATGTGTTAGTATTTCTTTTTTTAGTATTCATAATTAGGGTCTGAAGTAGTACTAGGGGACCCTACGATGGTCTCAGGAGATCAGTATTAGGACTACACCGAAGCCAGGCATGGTGCCTGTAATCCCAGCATTTTGGAAGGTGGAGGCACAAGGATTGCCAGAGCCCATGGGTTTGAGATCAGCCTGGGCAACATGGCGAGACCTCTTCTCTACAATAAATTTAAATATTAGCCAGGTGTGTTGGTGCATTCCTGTAGCTCTAGCTACAAGGAGGTTGAGGTGGAAGGATTGCCTGAGCCTCGCAGGTCAATGCTGCAGTAGCTGTGAGAGTGCCACTGCACTCCAGCCTTGGCAACAGAATGAGACTCTGACTGAAAAAAAAAATGACTACACTGATAGTCAGAATGGGTCAGACCATTGTTGAGTGACCTTAGAAGGTCTAGTTGAATTGTGAACTAATCCTTATAATTTGCAGAGCTGGTGGGAGTCAAAATCATGTCTAGAACTCTGGATCCTTAGGATTCCTTTGGGTCCCCAGAACGTCTTTGAAACAGAGTTTAATGATGTTAATATCATTAACCTTTATTGAGTTCTTATAAGGTAACAGGCATGGTTCTATGCACTTTACACAAATAACTCATTGAATTCTCTCAACAACCTAATGAAATCAGAACTACTACTATCCTCATTTTAGATGTGAGAAAACAAGTATAAAAAGGTTAAGTGGCTTCTGAAGTAGCATGGCAGAGACTGGACTCAAACTCAAACAGTAACCACTGCTAGGGTATCATGAGAAGTTGTGATCCAGACACCGTATCAAGCTGCAATGAAGAAGTCCTAATCCTATGCCTTCTCTCTCTACTGAATGAGAGAGAAGGAGAAGGATCGAAGTCTGTTGACTCTGTGGGAATTTGCTTTTCTATTCTAGGTTTCTCTCTCCCATGCCCTTCTACACATTCAAATGATGGGCAGGGGAACATTCCCAGCCTCTGGTGGCAGACAAGCAGGGACTAGATGAGCATTTCCACCCCTTTACCTGCTCATACTTTAATAGTTGGGAGCTTAAAGTCACATCCCTAGCTTCTTGGGACTCAAAATTGAGTTATCTGAATCAGTAAAATGTAGTTTTCCCACTTAAAAGGATTTCCCCAAGGGGCCTCTGGGATTTCAAATATACTTAAAAGCAACAACTGTGTTGAATCATAGACTCATAAGGGACTGCATTTCCGCTGAAGAACATACAGGATGTATTAAACAGAGGGGGAAATGTTTGAAGTCCAACAATCTTTGAGTTTCATCCCACCCACCACATCTGAAAAATATCTGAGTCATTTGATGAAGGCAAAATACAGCTGGGCTCCTTCATTCATAGTGTTATTGTGGCCTACCGTCTTGACATTGCTATGCTATCTCTGCAGGAATGTTTTGCTTACACCTACCAACCCCTTCCTACTGAAATCAGAAAGAATCCATTTTCCAAAGTCTATCTGGAGGAGAGTGGGCTGAGGATGGCATGGAACAAATATTCTTATCAACAGAAAGCTATTGTTCTTCCGGCAGCAAATATGAGGGGGAGCCCTCCCAAAATCGGAACTTATTTATAAAACATTGTGTATTTATTCTTACATGTATAAATGTCAGTCACCTTCAAAGTATTCTCCATTTGATGCAATACACCTATCAAGATGCTTTTTCCATGGCTCAAAACTTTTGAACTCGTCAATTTTGATGTCTTATAGTGCTTCTGCCATTTTTTGTTTCACCACTTCCATATCGGCAACACATTTCCCTTTGAGGACTTTTTTCATCTGAGGAAGCAAAACAAAACAAAACAAAACAAGTTGTTCCATGAGAGATCGGGTGAAAAGGAAGGGTGGGTCACAGGGGTCATGCTGTTTTTTGGCCCAAAACTGCTGAACACTCAGTGTGGTGTGGGCAGGTGTGCTTGTAAATTATCCACCATGAAATGGGCAAATGTGTTAAAAGACTCTAAAAAAAAATTCACTGAAGCCGAACACAGCCTCTCACAACAACACTAGCTGGTACACTGATGCCGATGGGTTCCTAGAACACTTATGTAGTAGGGGAAGCCTGTACTATAAGGTGCCCACCCTCCAAGAAATAATTATGTTTTTGGGGGAGTCCCCCCTCATACAGCTATAGATGAAACAGCAAAGGGAAACATGCTTGCCTTTGGCCCTGAGCTGTTCTCAAAGAGGCTACAGGTCCTTTATCTCTTTTATGGCCCTGCAGCACAGAATAGTGTGTTAATGAACATAGATTTGGGAGTCAGATCTGCATTTCATCCTAACACTGCCCATTTATTTACACACTGTGGGACCTTGGGCAGATGACTTAACTTTTCTATTTAGATATTACTTTTCATACTGTAAAATGGGAAGAGTTGTAAGAATTACACGAGAAAATATTTGTAAGTTGCTTGTAACAGTGCTGGATCTAGAACAAATAATAAATGTAAGTTATTAGTTCTTGTTATGATTATTACCTGTCCCTCAAATGCCCATTGCTTTTTTACTCTTTTCTGTATTATTAAAATCTGCTTTTAGATGTTTTATCCACCTAATGAATACATGAAAACAAACAATTCAAAGTCTTACTTTTCATCCTAAATTTTTGACCCCAGATTAACACCTAACATAAAGCTCAGAGGACAAAAAATAATCAAAATGCAGAGTCCTCTCAAGAAGTAAATTAGTTCCAGGCCTGCCCAGACCTCTACACTGAAGCAGTATAGTGGAGAGAGCACTGGCTTTGAAGCCAGATTTGCAGGTCAAATATAAGGAATCCCATAAAACTTTGGAACCATGGACAAGCTACTTTAACCTCTTGGGTCTCTTTATAGCTGATGAAAAGGAGGTCTTAGATCAGTATTTTTCAAACCTGTTTTTTTGTTGTTTGTTTTGCCATGGAACTATTTATTCAAATAAACTCTCACTGGGAAATACTATGTATAGACCAGATGAAATTTATACAGGAGGTAAGTTTCTGGAGTCCCTCTCCTGAGACCTTGGGAGGCCTCTGTGAACCTGTAGGTGATGCAGAGTCACAATGTGTGTACTACTCAACTACATAATACACAAAATCCCTTCTAGGTCTAATGCCCTAGGCATGTTGACTTCTTTCCTTAAACACAAGATTAGAGTCCTACTATCTTCTCAATACCTACTTTTCATCTTAAACTTCCTCATACTTGAAAGACATTCTGGTTTCTCCTCCCCATAGGATCTACATCCACGGTCATAGTCTCTTGCCCTTAGAGCATTCTAAATGGCAGACTGCTTTCATTTGATCAGCAAAATGTTATTTTTAAAATGTATTCAGGGTATATTCCCAGTAGGGGGATCGAGGGGTCATATGGGAGGTGGGTGTTTAAAAAATGTGGTACATATACACAATGGAATACTACGCAGCCATAAAAAAGAACGAAATCATGAATTTCGCAGCAACTTGAATGGAGCTAGAGTCTATAATGCTGAGTGACCTCTCACAGAAACAAAAAACTGAGTATCCCATGTTCTCACTCATATAGTAGACCTTGATCATCTAACGTATTACCACAAGAAAATGACTGACAGTGGTGGGAAACTGTGCGGGGAGAGGGATAGGGGAAGGGATTAATGGCAGTAAATACCTGTCTGGGGATGGGGGGACACTTCTTATCAACAAGGGTGCCTGAACGAGACATATTTGTGTACCTAACCCTTAACTGTACCCCTCAACATCACAATAAAAAAATATTATATATATATATATAAAATAATAAAAATATAACCACAGAGCACCGTCTTTCTCTTTTAAATTTAAAAACTCTCGCTGAAAATACCCCGCGATTTTACAATAAAAAGCATTTTTAAAGTTTAAAAAAATAAAAAATAAAAGCCCTGACCAAAAAAAATAAAGTTATTATTGATATATTAGAATTAATATCTACCCTTTTTAAAAACTGTTTTTTATTCATGTGCTTGTCTTTTGTTTCCTATGTCTCCCCCTTTTTCCTCTAGTTTTATCTGAGCATGTTATATAATTCCATTTTATCTCTTTTTAATTAATATCAATGATGCTATAAAAATAGTGATTTTCCTAGAAATTACAATATACTTTTTTTTTTTTTTTGAGTTGGAGTCTCACTCTGTCACCCAGATTGGAGTGCAGTGGCCGCTCCCAGCCACCGCAGCCTCAACCTGCTGGGCTCAGGCGATCCTTCCACCTCAGCCTTCCAAGTAGCTGGAACTATTGGCGCATGCTACCACGCCCGGCTAATTTTTTGATTTATTGTAGAGATGAGGTCTCGCCAAGTTGCCCAGGCGGGTCTTGAACTTGCGGGACTAGGCAATCCACTCACCTCAGCCTCCCCAAGCGAGGGATTGCAGGATGAGCCACCGAGCCTGGCACAATATATATTTTTAATCTAATCCAATGCCCATTGCAAATAACAACAGATTGCTTCATATGCAGTGTAGGTAGTTTGGTAGTTGGAAATTATTACTTCAAATGTTTCTCGTACTTCATTCTTACTTTCTTTTCCTCCTGCTACTTCAGTTACATGTAAGTTAATTTTTTGAAATTGAAATTGTCTTAGATGCTCTTTTTTTGGTAATTCTTTTTTTTGTTTTCTTTGCATTTTAGTTGCAATGTTTCTATTGACCTATAGTCAAGTTAGTCAAGCTTATTTATTCTTTCCTTAGTCATGTCCAGTTCTACTAACAAGCCCTTCAAAGGTATTCTTTTTTTTTATTTTACAATATTTTGATTTCTATATTACTCTTTAATTCGTTCTTGGTGTTTTCATTTCTCTACTTACATTACCCATCTGTTCTTTTATACTATACATTTTTTTTCCCACTAGAGACCTTAACATGGTAATCTTTGTTACTTTAAATTGTTTGATAATTCCAACGTATGTCTCATATCTGAGTCTGGTTCTGATACTTGCTTTGTAATTTTAGACCATATATTTTTCTTGCCTTCTGGTGTAACTTTTTGTGTGTGTGTGTGAAAGACTGGAATAATATATCAGATAGTGGAAACTGAGGCAAATGGGTCTTTTATTTGAGATTTTGGTTAGTTTGCTGTGATTAACATTTGCTACTGGTACCAGATAACTTAAATATCTCCAGTGTTTTATTTTTTGGGCCTCCCCCATGATCTTTGGGTTTTCCTAATAACTCTCCCTTAGGATCTGTGTCTTGCAGGTCTTTCATTGTAATCTACTGTTATTAAATTGGAGCTCCTTTGTTGTTGCAATAAAGAGTGGAGGAGAGATTTATTCTATGATCTTATGATTAAATCTCAGTCTTTTAGTGGGCCTTTGTCCCTTGGTCATGTGACTCTCACAATTGTTTCTTAGTCTTTCCTCCTCTTAGGTGAAAGGATAGCAGGGATTATATTTAGGGAAATGCCCTTCCCCTATAGCTTAGATAATTCTCTCGTAAAACCATTTCAGTGAAAATTTAGCCTTTGTTATATAGAATGTTCTGGGCATATTTCTAAATGGTTAATTTCCTTTCTCTCTTTGCCAGAGCTATTACTGATACAGACAGCTTTACATCCCAAATGGGATTCTTTTCTCTTTGATATCGTGCAGCTAAAATATAAAACCAAAAGTGGGGGTCAACAAGTGTAGGCTTTTAGTTGATGACCATGGAATGGAGAAACAAAAACAGTAGTTCACAAATCAGCTTCACACTGGGTGGGGGGTTGAAGGAGTTAAAATATAGGCATTCTTTAATGAAGGGTTTGAACATTAAAAGCAAGGAGAGGAATATTAATGAATTTTCTGGCAATGGATGGCAATGTCTCAGAATTTGAATTGTGCCCCTTTTTCTCTCCTTTTTTGTTTATTTCCTGTCATAGCTGCTGAGGAGCATGTCACTTAGTATGGAAAGCATGTGATAATGAGGCTATAGGTTCCTTAGAGGTCAAATGAGCTGCCATCTTGGATCCTATTAGTTTTAGCTGGTCTAGTCAAGAGAGAACTTCTGTCCATAAATCTTTCTGTTTCTTAAAGATAAGTAGGTTATATTAGGGTAGAAATTCAGCTATGTCATGTTGGCTTTACACTGGCTAACAAAGATTCAAAACCACCTTTCTTGACTCCATTGTGAGAACCCGGTGGAGTTTTTTTAGGTAAATCCATAAATTTGTGAGGATGTTGTGGGCCCCTGGACTTTCTCACTCTCACATTATTTCATGCTTGCAGCAATTTGTCAAAATTAGCATTTAAGTGTTCCTATCAGAATATGGCTCCAGCAAGGTAAATAGATCTTGATTGTGACTCTCTGAATTCACTTGCCATTCCAGGTTTCAGAGTGGAGATTTGTTCTTTGTTGGGTCCAAGAAAAAACAGATTATCACTTTGTTCAACTTTTTTCTTGTTAGGATGGGAGTGATGACTGCTAAATCTTTATATGTCAGAATTGAAATCGGATATCTTTGATGTCTTTTTTTAGTATCTATTAAATACTAGTCTAAGGTTACCATTTTAGTTTAATTATATTAAGGTCTAACACAATGTTTGACAGAGTGTAGTTACTCATTAATATTAATTCCCATTTCCCTTTATTTTCTTCTCTATATGTAACAAGATGTTTCAATTTTTGGCGTAATAATGGTGTCCCTTACATTGAACTGCCTTCTGTAATTCAGTAGTTTCCTCTGATATTAAAAGTGTCAGAAGTACTTATCTTCACTTTACATAGTTGATGTATCTTTCATATATTCTATGATTTTTTTTTATTGTCCTTGAGCCATACCTTATGGTAGACATTAAATCTGACACCTTAAAGCTGATTACATATGAAATTGTGTTGATATTATTTTCAGTTTTTTTCCCTTCAATTCAAAACTGTGTTTAAAATAGTAATTAAATTCAGAGAAACTAAGTAAATGAAAACTGATCCAGAAGAGATCCTGAGAATTCAAAGTAAACTCTCTCTCTCCTCCCTTCTTCCCTGAATAATTATTATAATAGAGAAAACCTACTGCTGTACAAGTCCCCAGAACTCCATATTTAAGTATCAATCATGTGTTACAGGCACCATGAAGAGTTATTGCTGTATTAAATGATATTAGGCACTGAAAAGAGGCAAATTTAAACTCCAGTAGCAGAAAAGTATTATCCCAAACAACAAAAGCAAAATCATAAATTTTAGATTCCAAAAAATGAATGATATTTTCAGTTATTCTGTTCATCTATTAATAGTTATAGGAGAATTTGCAATTATTTTAACAATCTTTATACACAATAAACATTGGTTCTCAAATAATAATCTAAAGTATTTAGCAGTAATTGACAGACAGAAGTACTTTAGAAATCTCAGGATCCAAAGACCTATTAATTGATAGTGAGAGAATTAATGCCAGGAGATAGGAAAACTAAGAAAATATTAGAATAGATTTTTATGCCATGTAACAATTAACCACAAAAATAATAGCCTTAAAATAACACACATTTATGATCTCAGTTTCTGTGAGTTAGGAGTTCAGCCATGGAGCAGCTGGATCCTTTACAAGACTGCAAACAAGGTGTTTGCTAGGGCTGTATTCTCATCTGGAGGACTGACTGAAGGGAAATCATTGCCAGAATTTATCTCCTTTTGGCTGTAAGATTCAAGACAACTCAATTATTTGAAGGTAGCAACAGAGGAAGAGAGAAGGAAAGAAGAAGAGGAATCTTTTATAACAGCATAATCATGATATTGATTCTCCATTACCTTTGTGCATCCCATTGTTTAGAAGCAAGTCATAAGTCCTGCCACATTCAGGGCTAGGATAATATGCAAGTCATGGACCAAAGGAGGCAGAGCTCGCTGGGATTTATTTTAATGTTGAACTATGAAATGTTCATGGGAAACCAGGTGATATTCGGCAGAAGTAGTCTAAAAAGTGCTATTGCAGTTGGAGAAAAGTTAAAGTTGTGTGAAAAAATATAATCTATAGTTAAATAATTTTATTTTAGTAATTACAAGCCTGGTGAATTAACATTATAGACTATTCAATGAAATAAAACTGACTTATAATTCTGGATATTTGCTTGATGATAAATTGTCATGTAGCTAATTATTACATGAGAATAAAAGTACTTCAGAAATTGAAATTATGTTAAACTGGTTGCTATTCAGAGCCTTCACAGATTCTACATACTATACACTGAAAACACTAAAGAAGTCAGAAAAGTTATTAGTACATTTAAAGTAAATGCATAGGTAAATTGGCTAATAAGAACATATTATTGTGTAAGATTATACCAATATGATTTTAGTAACAAAAATATAAACATCCTAGATAATATAATGAATCAGTAAATAATTTAATACTACTAAGGTTGTTCATATTAGCTCTGATGATCATTCCAGACTTCTGGACAGTTATCTATTACTCCACATGTAGAAACTTCCAGATCTTTTAAGTGAGATGTTATTCAAAGAATCCTAGAATAGGAAATCAGAGACATGAGTCCTGCTGTGAGCTGACTTAGATTTTGAACACATCATTCAAAACCTCATTTTGAACAGGAGCTGGATAAGGGTTATGATTTAACTAAACTGTAAAAGACATTTCTGCTTCTACTTTCTGTTTTTAAACCTAAGTCAAGTAGATATTAGGCTCTCCAGATTGAATCTTCAGAGAATGACACAAATGATCGGTCTTGGTTGTAAGGTGTAAAAAATACATTCTTAGACGTATTCAAAAAACTCATGTAAGGTTGGCAGGAAAAGGGAATTAAAGGAATAAGGTCACACTTCAAATAAAATACCATGCATTGAAAAATAAGACCTATGTGCATTGGTTTTAAAAAAACTATAGTTTTTATTTAATTCACTATGTAGTGAAATCTTAAATACTCTATTAAATTCAGAAACAGATGAAAATATTTACAAAAATAGGTCAGTGTATATGATGTTGAATTAGAAGACAGAGTTCATTCCTTCCCCTTATATTATTGGCTTTTTTTTTTTAAAAAAAAAACCCTATTTTTTAATAAATAGAAATTTTTAGAAATTCTTTTAAGAAAAAATTTCTCCTTCATGCTAGTCAGTGTGCAAAACAGGTTTACAAATGTGTTCCAAGTCCTCTGAGTGCATTCTAACATAGCAATATTGGTATTTGTTTATCAATAAAGAATCATGAAGATCCTTATTACAATTATAAGGCAAGGCTTTATTATTGTGAATTCATTCATGATCAGTATTAGAGTTTGTTAAATAGAATGAGCATGCTCTTTCTTTCTTTCTTTTTTTTTTTAAACTTTTAACTTTTTTATTTTAAAGATGTAGGGTACAATTCAGGATTTGTCATACAAATGCTTATTATGCAGGTACAGTTGTTGATGAGATGTGCCCCCCCTTCCCCAGGCAGATTCCCACTACTGCCAATCCCATCTCCCCCGCACCCCTCTGCAATTTCCCACTACTACCAATTCTTTTCTTATAGTATTATGATAGTTGTTCAAGGTCCGCTTATGAGTGAGAACATGTGATACTCAGTTTTTTGTTTCTGTGAAAGATCACTCAGTATTATAGACTCTAAGTCTATCCAGGTTGCTGTGAAGTTCATGATTTTGTTCTTCTTTATGGCTTGTAATATTCCATCATGTATATGTATCACATTTTTAAAATTCAGTCCTCTTTTGACAGGCAGCATGGTTGGTTCCATGTTCTTGCTATTGTGAACAATGCTGCAGTAAGCATACATGTGCAGGTATCTTTTTTGTAGAGTGATTTGAGTTCTTCCAGGTATATTCCCAGTATGGGGATTGCGAGGTCATATGGAAGGTCAATTTTTAGATCTTTTAAGAACAGCCACACTGTTTTCCACAGAGGCTGTACTAGTTTACACTCCCACCAACGGTGTATGTGTTCCCTTTTCATGGCACACATTTTCTATAATACCAGTACTTTGGGAGGCCAAGGTTGGATGATTGCTTGAGCCCAGGAGTTCGAGACCAGCCTAGGCAACATAGCAAGACCTCGTCTCTACAAAAAACAAAAAAAAATTAGTCAGGCATGGTGGTGCATGCCTGTAGTTCCAGTTACTCAGGAGGCTGAGGCAGAAGGATTTCCAGAGCCCAGGAGGTCGAGGCTGCAGTGAACCATGATGGTGCCACTGCACTCCAGCCTAGGGGACAAAGCATGACTCTGACTCAAAAAAAAGGAAGAAAGAAAAGAAAAAGAATAGAGAAATTGGTTATTCTTTAGCCTACTGACCTGCAAGTTTTGAATCTGAGTTGGGTTGGCTACTAGAAAGCTTAGAGCAAATCCTGCAGGGCAAGGATATATGATGCTAGAATGTGTGGGGTTTTTTTGTTTTTTGTTTTTGTACTGTTAAGCCAACTCTTGGCCCCCTTCCAGTTTTCTATCTTTGTTTTCCTTTTGCCTTATCTTTCTTATTTGTTTTAAGTGTATTTTATCTTGCTTTTGGGTTTAGGCCACTGTAAGCAGCCTTATGTCCTTGTAGAAACAAGTTAGGCTGGACGGGGTGGCTCATGCCTATAATCCCAGCACTTTGGGAGGATTGCCTGAGCCCATGGGTTTTAGACCAGCCTGGACAACTTGGTGAGACCTCATCTCTACAATAAATCAAAAAATTAGCTGGGTATGGTGGCGCATGCCTATAGGTCCAGCTACTTGGAAGGCTGAGGCAGAAGGATCACCTGAGCCCAGCAGGTCGAGGTTGTGGTGGCCGGGAGTATACCATTGACCTCCAGCCTGGTGACAGAGTGAGACTCCTACTCAAAAAAAAAAAAAAAAAACAAGTTTACATAAACTTTTCCCTAATGTTGGAATAAACAGTTCTAATTTTTAGCTCACTGAGATTTTGCCATGAAGGAACATTTTTGACTATATAGTGTATTTCCATTTAGGTTTTACTGTAAGCCAAACTTCTAGAAAATACTGGACCAAGAGAACAGACATCCAATGAGCAGGTACTGAAGCTTGTACGTGCTGTGGGATGCACAGATGATAGCCAGGGAAAGAGCGAGCATTTATTGAGGGTTATCCATGCTGGCTGCTTGCTAAGTCCTTCACCTGGGTCCTGCCCTCAAACTGCTCTGACAAAATGTATATTCTTTTTTTTTTCTTTGAGTCGGGGTTTCACTCTGTCACCCAGCCTGGAGCGCAGTGGCACCATCATGGCTCACCACAGCCTCGACCTCCTGAACTCAGGTGATTCTTCTGCCTCAGCCTCCCTAGTAGCTAGGTCTACAGGCTCATGCCACCACCTCTGGCTAATTTTTTTATTTTTTATAGACAAGGTCTCACAATGACACTGAGGCTAGTCTTTTTTATCTCCTCCTGCCTCAGCCTCCCAAAGTGCTGGTATTACAGGCGTGAGCCACCACACCAAGCCCAAAATGTGCATTCTTTTAAAAGTTAAGTGGGTGGGGAAGGGGAGGAAATAAAAAAGTTAAATAGCCATCAAAGGCAGGGCTAGGTGAAAGAGTTCCCAGGAAGAAGGGTGGTAGAGGCTCAGGGAGAAACTCGGTAGAAAGTCAAGGAAAGGAAAGACCCTTAGCCCTGGACACTCCTCTGGGCCCAAACCCCTCTTCCCCAAAGGCTCTTAAATATACCTAACACTTGGCCACTTGATGCCACACTTGTGTCTGAGTGTCGGTCCCCTTTCCAATCTGTGAAAGGTGAATAATAAACTTTACTTTAAAAAGAAGGCGGGGTGGGGGGGCAGGCTCTGTGGCTTAGCCTGTAATCCCAGCACTTTGGGAGGCTGAGGCGAGTGGATTGCCTGAACCTGCGTGTTCGACACCAGCCCAGGCAACTTGGCAAGACCTCATCTCTACAATATATCAAAAATTAGCCAGGTGTGGTAGCACGCGCTTATAGTTCCAGCTAATTGGAAAGTTGAGGCGGAAGGATGACCAGAGCCTAGCGGGTCGACGCTGGGGTGGCCATGAGTGTGCCACTGCCCTCCAGCCTGGGCGACAGAGTGAGACTCCAACTCAAAAAAAAAAAACAGAAAGAAAGAAAGTCAAGGAGAGGGCAACCTCTTTCAGGTCCCCTTCCACTGCAGGAGCTTTTCTGTCTTTTTAATAAATCCTACTTTCTAAAAAAAAAAAAAGAAAGAAAGTCAAGGAGAATGGGACTCGTCAAGTGTCTAGGAGGGTGAATATCTAGGGATATTTAAGAACAGAAAGGATTCTTTGCAGTTGCTTATGTTTAAATTAATGTTCAACTTATTAACATTACAAACTTAACAGACCTTCTCAAGTTTTTTAATTTAACTTGCATCTCTTGATGTTCTATTTAGAAATCCTGCAAATTTTGTATAAAAATAAGAGCAGTAAGTTATTCTTTGATTAATACACAATTAGCCCATGGGCTTGACATATTAAATTTGCTTGAGCATAACTCATAGCATTTACAAACTCAGTTAATTAAATTCTCTTAAATATTTAAACTACATGTACAGATTTAATATACTTGATTTTTTTTCCAAGCACTTCAAATTCCTCATAGGGCAGATTTACAAGTCAAACAAGAAAAAAATTTTAAGCATGTAAATAATTCTCATCAACCTAATAATTCAAACTTTTAAATGTGGCAAATCAAATTATCTTAAAGATTCCAATACCGCTTCAAACATAACAAAATTACCTCTTACCTTTCAGCTTCAAGTCACAGTCTAAAATAAGTTACCAAATTCAATTTGAAAACAGGAGACATCTGTCAGATTCTCTGATATGCCAAATTCTCTTAAATATTATAGACATGTTAAGAAACAGGCACACGGAATATCTCAACCTTCCAAAATCTCCTCCCTAACTTTTACATTAAAAAAGTAACATTTGAGGATGGGGAGACACCTCTTATCAACAAGGGTACCTGAACGAAATATTTTTGTATGCCTAACCCCTAACTGTACCCCACAATAACATAAAAAAAATAAAAATAAAAAAAAAAAAAAGTAACATTAGCCGGGCTCGGTGGCTCAGCCTGTAATCCCGCGCCTTGGGAGGCTGAGGTGAGTGGATTGCCTGAGCCCGCGGGTTCGAGACCCACCTGGGCAGGCAAAACCTCATCTCTA
>CAUYQG010057225.1:0-13137 GCA_963574415.1 Tarsius wallacei | reverse complement strand
GGGTCCTCTGGCTTTGTTCACTTTTGAGGTTGGAGTGTGGGCTGCGGGCTGTACTTTTTGCAGTTTTGAGGTTTAGTTGAGGGGGAAGCTGTGATTCAGAATCTGTATGCTGATTCCAGCATCCCCCTATTGGTGTTTGAGTCCACTGGAACCTACTTCCCATCGTCTTACAATCCTTCTGTGCAGCAGAATGGAGGTTTGGTCCCTGGAACAAAAGGAGGGACAAAAGAGGAAAGTAATGGAGGAAGGGGGGGTCAATAGGAAGTTAGAAAGATAGAAAAGTGAGAGGGAGGACAGACATACATACCAACTAAGAGGTGAAAAAGAGACACAAGGTCGGTGAGAAGTGAATAGAAACAATTCCCTAAAGAATACTTGTAGCTATACAAAGGCAGACCAAAAAAATCATGTCTTTTGATGCATTTTGCCTAACACACACAGATAGTGTGAGTCAATAAGCAAACAGAAGTGAGCAAAACAAACAGTCAAAGTGGTAGAATCAAAAGTCAAAGTAGGAAATCAGACTAGCTCTGGGATCTTTCCTGAGTGTTTAAAGTCTGTTCATCTCTGCTCTTTGGCCTCACCCCTTATTTTCATTGCAGACAGCTACATTGCAGTTTGGGTTTCTTCTTTTAGGCTTCAACCTGAGACATCTACTGCTTAGTTCCCAGGGGAGTGGCTTTGTCTTCTGTTTAGCCACCTTACCTTGGGAACCTAGGTGGAGGCTGCTGGTAGGTCAGCGGGGCAATGCAAATCTCTGCCTGGGGAATGGCCAAAGTGGTAGTTTCACTTTCATGGATCCTTTTTCTCTGCTCTTTTGGGTCCCTGGGCAATCCACTGTGATGGACTGTGGTGACGTGGGAGGCAATGGGGATCAGCTGCACAGCTGGGCACTCTATTGGGGCACTACCAGCAGGCTGGGGTGGAGGCGGGGGTTGTGAGTTTCCTCCTCTGGAGCTGAGAGCCTCCGAACAGCAACTCCTAATGATATGCACTTCCTTTACCCAGAGGTCTGGATTTCAGAGCTCCAAAGCTCCAAAGGGCAGGCAGTGTGCAGCGAGAGTGGCCCTGGATTGCTCACGGCGTATTTCAGTCAGAAATGGAATCAGTTTCTCTGAGGGGCGGGTGCCCAGAGTCTCCCAGGGTGACCGGAGACTTGGTCTGGGTAAGAAGATGTAGCCAAGGAGGGAGCTGAGACCCAAGATTTCCCACCCACAAGGGAGCAGGTGGGGGAACAACAGTCGGCCCTGGGTGGGACCAAGGGTCCCCGGGCCTCAGACCAATGCAGCTGGCAGTGGGCAAGGGGGTGGGGGGAGGAAATCAAGAGTCTTTTGGGGGAACTCACATTTGAAGAATCTCACAATTCCACCTATGCCATCGCCATCTTAACTGGAAGTCCTAAGTTTTTCTTATTATAAAAGTTTTTGCTGCACAAAGGCATGGGTTTTGTTTGGTTCACTGATGTTTCCAAACTTCTGGAACAATGCCTGGCACAGAGCAAACACTAAATAAATATTCACTGATTAGTAAAGTAATTTAAGTGATTTTTATGTTAAAATATTAATATCTTCTTGTTTATTCCTGATTTCATCTATGTCCATTGAAATCCACTGAATTTTAAAAAATATTTTTAAATTGATGTCTATTTAATTGTTTACATGCCCGACACAGAGCAAACATTAAATAAATATTCACTGAATTAGTAAATTTAAGTAATTTTTTATTTTAAAATATTAATATCTTCTTGCTTATTTTTTATTTCATCTATATCCAATGAAATCCATTGAATTTTTAAAAATATTTTAAAATTGATGTCTATTTAATTGTTTACAAATTATCTGGTTGGAAATGTTAGCATTTTTTTTGTCTGATCTGAGAACCAATTTAACATGAATAAACAAACAGACCAAAAAAATACCTGATGACTCACTTTCAAAAATATTTTGGTGATTCAAGCTACATATACTTCAATTAGTTTCTCCCTTGTTACTTTATTGACCCTTATGTCATCTACTTTCATATATATTCATTTACTGCTATGCTTTCAATTAATTACTTTTAATACACTACTATTGGTTTTATTTATTTAGCTCACATCAACCTGTGAATCTCTTAATTGCAAGGTTTTCTACAGAATTAAGAAAAGCACCATTTGATCAGGAAAAATCAGAGCTTAGCAAACAACAGTCTGTGTTTTCTATGCCATTCTCTTTCTATCCATTGATTTTCAGCAACTCTAGGGCCAGTTCTGCCCTGTGCTTAGTCTTTACCACATATTCTTCATCCTATTGCTCAGCTGTCTTCTCATCATTAGCAGTCTTTAAAAACAATTTTAACTTTTGTGTGGTGAAGTCTTGTGTTGTGATACTTACAGAAGGTTCTTGATTGCTCAATGTTATTTCCAAAATATTGTATGTGTATGTGATAATGATGACATGACCATTTACAAGATTGATACTTCAGAGTACCAGTCTTCCTTCAGATCACCCGGCATTTGGGCAGAAGACCTGAGTGTAACCTCTGGGTTTAATACTCACCAGATATTTGGCTTGGGTTAGTTGTTCTTGTTCTTTAATAGCAATAGCCACGTCTACTTTCACAACAAGTTGTGAAACAGTGCTTCTGAGAGCTGTGTAAATCTGCCTTCCCAGAGTGTTCCAAATTCTGTTCTATACAGTACATTAAGAGTTCCTTATGATGTTAATAAATGTTCTAGTAAAATATGGTTAAATAAACCACAACTGGTTGCTGAACCTTTAATATGCCAATTAATATAATAAATCTTCAGAAGGGACATGTAGCATGTTTACTTTTACAATTTTATTTTCTGAAACATAAAAGCTTTTTCTCAAGTTTCAACAATTCTCTCCTGTACTGCGGAAGAAAATAATCATTAAGTGCTGGAATAAAGAAGTGTTACTTATTTTCATAATATAGAGATATCTAATTAACTACTAAACTGACTTAAAAGACTGATCTGCAGAAAATTGCAAGTTATTTGTTATGTATAGCCTTCCTTTTTTAGTTAAATACAAATTCAAATTTTGACTTTTTTGAGTATTTTGTTAAAAATATATGTATTACATAATTCTTTTAACAATAGTAATGAAAAGAATAAAATATTTAGATAAGTTTGACAAAAAAAGCATAAGAATTTTACAGTAAAAATGACAAAATATTTTTGAGGAAAATAAAAGATCTAAATAATCAAAAAGAAGTTGATGTTGAAAAACTGGGTGACTCAGGATGATTTAAATAAGTATTATTCTCAACCGATATATAATTCAGCATGAGTCCTATTAATTCCAGTAGACATTTTTGTAGAAATTAAGAATTGGTCTTAAACTTGACATGGGATTTTTAATGGTTAATTTTGTGTGTAAACCTGATTAGGTTAAGGAATGCCCAAATAGCTGGTAAAACATTATTTCTGGACATGTCTAGGATGGTGTTTCTATAAGTGATTTACTATTTGAATCAGCAGAGTAAAGATCTGCCCTTGCCAATATGGACTTCATGGAATATATTAGGAGCCAAATAGAACAAAAATGACAGGTAAGAAAACATCTTTCTTGAGCTGGGTCATCAATTTTCTCTTGCTTTCACACTCCAGAGCTTCTGGTTCTTGGGCCTTCAAACTCTGGGACTTAAAACAATCCTCCCCACCACACACACACACACACACACACACACACACACACACACACCACATACACACTCTTTCTCTCTGTTTAGGCCTTCAAACTTGTACTGAATTACACTAACAGCTGCTTCCATTCTTTGGAATACAGATAGAATATTATGGGATTTCTTGGCCTACAAAATGCTGTAAGTGAATTCCCATGATAAATCTCTTATATCATTATAATTATTATAATAACTATAGATTTATAGATATTATTGTTTCTGTTTATCTAGAGAACCCTCACTAATACCAGATTGAACAAGGCAGAAAACAACCAAAATAATTTTTAAAAAATTAGAATGAATCTGGATGACTTTAGCTCCAATCTCAGTTTCTAGACCTCAAGTTAAGTCAAAGATTTCTTAGCTATGACAACAAAAATCGCACTCTATGTAATGAAGAAAAAGAGATAAACTTGATTTCATCAAAATTCAGTACACCTGTGCCTCAAAACACAGTATTAAGAAAATTTTTAAAAATGCTACAGACTACAATAAAATGTTTTATATAATAGATACCTGATAGAAGACTTGTATCCTGTGTATACAGAGAATTTGTATACCTCAGTGATAAGAAAACAAGCACCTAAAAAATAGGCGAATGATTTGAATAGACATTTCAATAAAGAAGAGAAACAAATGCCTAACACGTACAAGGAAAGAAGTTCAACATCATTATTCATTAGGAAAATGCAAATTAATACTATAAGGAGGTAACATTGTATATCAATCAGAATGGCTATAGCAGAAAAGACAGAAAATAACAAACAAATTTGAGAAATGAGACCCCTTGTATATTCCCAGTGGCGATGCATGCTGCTGTTGCTGCAATAAAAAGAAGCAAATTACTGATGTGTGATATACCAGGAGTCTCCAATCCCTGGGCTATGGACTGATACCAGTCCATGACCTGTTAGGAACTGGGGGGGCATAGCAGGAGGTGAGCATTTGGGAACTGATACCAGTCCATGACCTGTTAGGAAATGGGGGGGCATAGCAGGAGGTGAGCATATGGCAAGCGAGTGAAGCTTTAGCGATATTTACAGCCACTCCTCATTGCTCCTGTTATCACCTGAGTTGCACTTGCTGTCTGATCAGCAGCAGCTTTAGGCTCACATAGGAACACGAGCCCTATTGTGATCTGCGCATGCAAGGGAACTAGGTTGCATGCTTCTTATGAGAATCTAGTGCCTGACAATCTGAGGTGGAGCTGAGGCAATGATGCTAGTGCTGGGGAGTGGCTGCAAATACAGATTAACATTAACAGTGAGTTTTGACTACACATCGCCACCCACCCACCTCCCATCCCACCCCCACCGTGGAAAAATTGTCTTGCACAAAACCAGCCCCTGGTGCCAAAAATGTTGGGGACCACTGTGCTACACCATGGACAGATCTCCAAAATACATTGAATGAAAGCAGCCAAAAACAAAGGACCACATATTGCTCTATTCCTTTTATGCAACATATCCAGAAAAGGCAAATCTATAGAGACAGACAACAGATTAATGATTGTTTGCTGTGGTAAGGGATGGGAAGTCAGGAACCGAGTCTAACAGTTGGTGGACATGAAGGATCTTATGGAAGTGATAGAATTGTTCTAAAACTGATTTAGGGTGATGGTTGCACATCTTATAAATTTACTAAAACTCATTGAATTGTACAACTGTAAAATACGCCTTGCTTAAGTTATATATAAAAATGTATTCTTTCTCCATTGAAGATGTGGTTGTAAAACATTGCCCTATTCTGATCTGCAATTTTCCTTCTGTCCTTGGTTTAAAACATTTCTCTTCTAGGGAATAACCCAAAAGTCTATAAAAACTACCTTTTGATTTCATAAAATTCAATTGAGAGAGATTTTCAGAAACATTTCTGCTTTAGAAAGTGAGATATAACTGTGAACTTACCAATTCTGAAATCAGTTTATACAATTTATCAACTATCCAGTGTTGACAACTCCAACTTACACATTTTCATTGCTTTTAGAATGAATTTTTATGATGAACCTTTCATTGTAAAACAAACAGAACTAATTATTAAGTGACACGAGAGCTTATCACCCGTCGATAAAATAAAATAGAAAATAATCTGGGAGCTTCATCCTGAAGTGTAACTTGTTATTCATGAGGTGCTTTACCAAATGGCAAAGAAAAAAAGATACAATTATAAAAGATATATTTATCTGCATAAATTTGGTAATTTTTAAAAAAGTTTTATTTAACTCTAATTGTAGTATCATTAGTTACCTCAATGTTTTTCAACAAGGCCCCTATAGTTAGAATTTATGACAAAATTGAAGACAGAATATATAATTTACTAACATTTCATGTAATGAACCATTAAACAAGAAATATGCTTGCAAAATTTAAACCTGGATGTATTTTTATTATTAATTTTAAGTTGAAATTCCAAATCTCTTATTTTTCAATTACTATTAGCAACATTTGTAAGGAGATAAGGCAAGCTGGGGGAGAAGCAAAAACTCAACAATTTGGGAAAGAATTAGATGATAGAACATTCCCTTCTGGTCACTAATATAGATGTAATAAATGGTCCCTTGTGTTTGGCTGCTTTCATTAGTGTATTTTGAAGATCTGTCCATGGTGTAGGACAGTGGTCCCCAACGTTTTTGGCATCAGAGACTGGTTCTGTGGAAGACAATTTTTCCATGGTGGGCGGAGATGTGTAGTCAAACCTCACTGTTAATGTTAATCTGTATATATATATATATATATATATATATATATATAATGTGTGTGTGTTTTTGTATGTATATGTACATATATATATACTGATTTATAGGGAATGTGATATACATAGAAATTGTATTAATGACATTAAATTTAATATTCATGGATGTAGCTCAAACTGCAATCTTTTAAAATGGTTTCAAAAAAGTGTGGGTTTTTTTTTGCAACTTTGAAATATCTATAAACAATATATTTTGGTGAATACTTTACTAGGCAAGCATCTATATAAATAAATATAAATAAAAGCTGTACAGTGTCTTTGTTATTATTCTAGCAATGCTGAAGAATAAACTAAGTAAAATTATTATTCTTGCAAATTTCAAATGACTAACAGCAACTTCTTTAATAAATTTTTAGTTAACAATTTCAAAATATACATTGCATTTTACAGTAGCATTATTTTCCATAGCCCATTTCCGGAAGCCAATTACTTGATTTTTTAAAGATTTTTGTTGACTTCAAATCTCACAATAAGTTTCACATATAGGAATAGGCCCCACAATAGGAAGTCATAGCTAATAATAACCATCATAAAATCTACTTCAATATTATAAAAATAAGGACAAGATACTAGTCAAATATTTTATAAAATGCTACTATAATTTTATAATTTATAATTTTGTATAAAATACTACTTTAAAATTGAATCATGTTACACTATTTTTTAAGCATCAAAGAAATGGAGTTTTATCCACAGTATTAATGCTTGTGCTAATAATACAGTTAGTTACTGTATTTTCACACTTGTAAATTCACAAGTAAATAATGTTTCTCATTAAATGCACAGTGGGAATCCTCCAAATGGAATATATTTATTAAAAATTCTGTATTTATTCTTACATGTTTAAACTTCATTCACCTTCAAAGTACTCTCCATTTGATGAGACTGCACAAAACAGTTTTTGACTCAATTTTGCTGCCTTTTAGTTCTACTGCTGTTTTTTGTTTCTCCTCTTCCACATTGTCAAAATGTTTCCCTTTGAGGACTTTTTCATCCGTGGAAACAAACGAAAAATCTTGCTCAGGGTTAGATCTGGTTAACAGATCTGGTGGGGCATGGGAGTCATGAGGATTTGGTCAAAAACTGCTGAACACCCAGCACACGTGAAATTCACTGAAGTCGAGCGCAGCTCTCACAATGCTAGCTTGTACACTTATGTCGATGTGCTCCTAGAACAGTTGCCTAGCGGAGGGAACCTGTATAATAAGGAGCCTGCCTTAAAGGTTTTTGGGGGTTTCCCTTATATATGCTACTCCAGTATCACAAATCTCAGCCATTGCAGCTACTCATTTAGAAACAAAAGACCTGTGAATTGGACTATCTCAGTTCCCATTCCCCCCAAAAAAAATTCCAATAGATTTCAATATATTGTTCACTCAGCTTGGCACCAAGGATACAACCAAGACAATAGTTCAGAAAATATGACTTTATTTACAAGAGGATTTTTGTTAGGAGAAGAAAGACTTAAGAATAAATCAAAGAAGACTCTGAATAAAGCAATATATGAAGCATATTCCTTCACAAAATATTGGGATAATAAAGGAAGACTGCACTGCTTACCCCTTGGAGGCTCAATACACTCTCTGTGCACTGTTGGTGGAAGTGGAGAATTGAATAGTCTGTGTTTTTAACAATTTTAGAGCCTGACCAAGAAAAACAAAGTCCCTGCTAGCAATTCTAATGCTAAAATATCTGCCTTATTTGGTCTCCCACCCAGATTCTTGAAATTATGTTATGTCAAAATGGGGATGAGTTTCAGCCAACTGTGGGTGATGAGAACTTCTCCTTCCAAACCACCAAAATTATCAACAATCCCACCACCAATGGCTAAGGTTTACAAACGTATCTGGACTGTTAGAAAGGGAGATATTTGAGCAATGCAGTTCAGATGGGATGCAGGGAGGACACAGGAAGAACACTGTGCAGGAAAATACCCAGGCAATACTCTCTGGCACTGGAAACAGAAGAGTATAGGCAGTCCTGATGCTACTGAATTTACTTTTAGCAGACATTTCAAGTACAATTCCCTGTCCTAGGTCCTACAGAAATTCTTAAAGACATACCACATTGAATTATTTACACCCCCCAAACCCCTGTGCAGATTATGTTCATCTAACCTCAAGGGTAGAAGTTGTGCAGTCTTTATTTGTTATTATCCAAATCTTTAGTGAAGGAATATATTTTATTTCCTGCTTTCTTCAGAGCATTCTTTTATTTATTCTCAAGTGTTTTTCTTCTCCTAACAAAATCTTCCCCTTGTTTGTAAACAGTTATGTTTTCTAAATAATGATCTTAGTGAACTCTAAGAGTATATTTTAAAAGCATTTGTGCCATAGCAATTCTACTTTTACCAAAAATAAACATGAAGGCTTTGGCTGACTAGGGCAAGAATCTCATAGAGGGATGTGCCAAGTAAAAGTGACAATGCTGAATTTTATAATTCTTTTTTCACTACAGTGATTACTACCTGTCAAATATCCACCAAATGTTGACCACATGGCAGGCAATATACCAAGAAGACTCATTTACTTTATCATAGTTAGACACCATAAAATAGCCTTATATTGTGTGTACTGTGTACTATTATTGTTCCCATTTTACAAATTAATAGACTGAAGCTAAAGTTATATTTTAAAGTCTATGTAGTTTAAATGTATATTAACTTCTATTTAAAGTTATTTAATGGCCCTCATGTTCCTAAAAAGCAAAATGAGAATCCCTTAGTGTAAAATCCGTGATCCCTTTACCTCAACCAACCCTTGTTTTTAGCATTATCTCTCCTGCCCCCAGTGCCCCACTCAAATGTTCACTATTCCCTGTTCAACTGCACAAACATCTTGACTTTCATCCAACTCTATACTTTTGCAAACTTCAACATAATTTCTCATGCCTCAGATTTGTCTCTTTGTTTCTTCTTCAACTTAAGAAATCTTACTTCTTAGAGTTGTGTCTTAGCTCAGATAGTTCTTTTTGATGAAGAGCTCACCAATTCCCTAAGGCAGAGCTGGGCTTTCTCTTCTTTGTGTTCATTTTTGTGTATTTCTGTATTGCAGAGCTAACCATACTGTACTTCTTTATCTTTGAGTGTGTTTGTCTAATTAGTAATTGGTTTACTTTAGGAAAAGAAAGGGTAGAAAGAAGGAAACAAATATTAATCAAGCACCAAATGTATATTAAGCACACACTGGTGGATTCTTTCTTGTACATTTTAAAAATGTTTTTACCTGCTATTTACTCCTTAGATGCCTTAGTATATATATACATATTGTGTATGTGTGTGTGTGTGTATGTGTGTGTGTGTGTTTGTGTGTGTATTTAAAGTAAGTTGTTTCAAATAATCATTGTGTTTAACAATAGGACTGAATAAGAAAAACAATATTTATCTAAAAATTCATGTATAATTGCAAGATTAGCAAGCAATATAAGGAGTTTTTAAAATAGATGATAAAACTGTATTTATATAAATTTAGACTATATAAGAAGCTATTAAAATGAAACCTGTAGATCTCTAGAGAATCTTGAGATGAAATTATTGAAGTCCATGAAACCTTGAATTTTGTATGGATTTTGTAGATTTTTCCAGAAGAAGGATGCATGGATATTTTAAATAATAATTTCAAAAGTCCCATGATCCCCAAGTGATTAAAAAATAAAAACTATATTATTTGTGTATTCATTTTAACTCTAGTAATTATAAATAAATAAAGCTTTCCGATAAATATTGTGTTTATTGCTGAACCCTAACATTTTATGAAACAAACAGTAATGGAAATGGAACTGGAGATTCAGTAAGCTGAAGAAAAGTAATACATACTACCAGTTTTAAACCTGATGTATTCCACCAGTCCCAGCAATTTCCATATTTGTTAAGGTAACCAAATTAGAATTAACAGTTGGCTTTTATTGATTTGATTTTTGCTTTGTTTTGGAAGGGAATATGGGTTGAGGGGATGGTTTTACTTTTTCAGTTTCTGAGGTCCTTTTTGGAACAAGCTGACAGATACACATGTAAAAATATAAATGTCAGGCTAAACATTTCTTTCTCTCAACATTTTCAAGTCAATTTGAAGTGCTTATGTTCCAAGTATTAATAAGCAGTTCTAAGCTTTGGTATTGCTTAAGGCCTTTTTAGTATCAACATATACACAAACTATGTACCTTGAAGAATGCACACTTCTGAAATGCTCTAGTTTCAGAGTACATGTATGTCAAAACCAGTATTTGTTGAGACATTTTTTAAAAGAAATAAAAGGAATTCAAATTGGAAAAAAACAAGTAAAAGTTTCTCTGTGGAGATCATCATCTTATTTATAGAAAAACTTAGTGGCTCTACAAAAAAACTGTTAGAACTAATTAAAAAATTAGAAAAGTTGCAGGACACAAAATCAACATACTAAAATAGTAGTGTATGTATACACTAACAAAAAGCTATCTGAAAAGGAAATAAGAAAATCAAATTTACAATAGCTTAAAAAATAAAATATTTGTGAATAAATTTAGGCAATAAGGTGGAAAGATGTGTACACTGAAAACTATAAACCATTGATGAAAAATGGAAGAAGACACAAATAAATAAAAAGGTATGCAGCATCCACTGACTGGAAGAATTAATACCATTAGAAAGTCCATATCCAAAGTTATCTACAGATTCAATGCAATCCCTTTCAAGAGTTTAATAACATATTTTCAAAAATAGAAAAAAGTAACTCTAAAATGTGCATAGAACCACAAAAAACCCTCAAATAATTAAAGCAATCTTGAGCAAAAAGAACTAAAGCTTGATATCACTCCATCTGATTATGAAATAATATTAAGCTTTGATATTCTGTTGATATCGAGTTTAAAGTTTAAAATAAAGTTTAAAATTGTTTTATTTCACATTGGGCAATGTCTTTCCTCTTATCAAAGCATACTACTTCTCTACATATCGTCTAAATAATCTATAAATAAAATTCCTAAATAAAATTAGAACATAAAAATTAGTAAATGTATTTTAAATTTATTAAAATAAACACATACTTAAGACAATAAAATGGTAGTCTCACTCAGAAAAGTAAGGATGTAATTGAATTAGTCTGATTTCTCTCATTGGAAGAAATTTAAAGACAAAAACAAAATAAAATCTTGAGTGTTAAAGTTTATCTTCGAATTGCAACTATGAGTTAGTTTTAAACAATCTCAGTAAAGTACAGTATACATATAAATAAATAAATAAATCAAGAAAAAAGTTGCTGTCAAATCTCACTGAAACTGAGTTCCAGTACTGCATGATCCAAATTAAGCTTGGCTACAGATATTTTGTTAGTTCCTAAGGGAAATCAATACTCTTTAGAAAAGAAAAAAATACATTTTTTTAAACAAGAAACTGAACCCAAATCCTCCTTTTAGACGCTTATAAGGCTCACAATCCCAGAGTGACTTCAGATAGTTGCACGGAAACAAAGGTACACAAAAGGAAGGAAAGTTGCCAGAAGTTAACTATATTCCCACTTGAAAGGGAAGAAAAATGAACATTTCTACTTTGTCTGGATTTCTGGGGGAGCTGAACTTGATCATTTTTCTCCCTTCTGTAAAAGCATAAGCATTTATTTTGAAGTTGTTATTATTGTCTATGAAAGGAACATATTTCAATCAACAAAATGAAATGGAAATGTCAAGTTACCAGTGAAACCGACTTTGATGATCTAGAATGGTTTTGCCTTTTAATTCCAAACAATACATTTTCAAGAGTAAATAACTTTTATTTGCAAATTAAATGAAATTACAGATGTATTTATATCGATAAGGGCACAGATCTGTTTGCATTTTCAAGCAAACGCTGGGCAGGGCCATATCTAATGGTACTCAAGGTCCCTGTCACCTAATGGGCTATTCTGCTATGTCCATTGTCATTTATGTGGCATCAAGTTAAAATGAACTTTCAGAACCTTCAGATCCTGGAAACAAAACAAAGACTCCAAAAGAGCAGCTTACAGACTTGAGAGTCTTCCTAGATAGAACTGGTTTTCCCACTACTATATGGCTGGGATTGCAGAGAGATGGGAAGAATGAAGAACTGGGTAAAGTATTAACTGCCTGTCAAATCAGTTTTAACTACACAGAGATGTTCAGTGTTTTTCTTTTTTCTTTCCACCAATTCAGTTCACTTTGTAAGGAATTCTATCAGCACTCTGTTGATATTCCTAGAATCTTGCAATGACAGCTTCTTCTGCCTAGTTTCCAAAAGCTAGATCTGCATTTCTATACTGTGGGCATTACCCAAAATCTCAAATAGCTATTCTGCCAATGTGGTTTACAGGATAAAAATGCTACAAAATTACACCGATCAGGGTCTGATTGGAGGGAGTTGATGTGTAAATACCCCAGTTCTCTCATCCCTCATTTGGGATGACTCTGAAGTATGTATTTTCTGCTATTTCCAAAATTCCCTGAAAGATCAATTTCTAGTTTCCTATGTTGGTGGCTGGCTAAAAGCACCCTTTATTGGGTTCTTTGAATCATTTACTCATTTGCTTACGGTTATTTTCTTCACATCTCAACCTATTTGAATTTGAATTCTTTTTTTTTTTTTTTTTTTTTATATTATTTTATTTTATTATGTTATTGTGGGGTACAGTTAGGGGTTAGGCATACAAAAATATTTCGTTCATGTACCCTTGTTGATAAGAGGTGTCTCCGCATCCTCAGATAGATATCCAC
>CAUYQG010057221.1:0-14749 GCA_963574415.1 Tarsius wallacei | reverse complement strand
ATGTTAGAAAAGGCCAAATGGCATAGTGGGAAATGGAAAATTGAACCATGACATTCCCAGGTTAGCTGTGAGTACTTCACATAAACGTGTTGTTCTCTTCATGCTCGACTACACAGAATTCTTCAGCCGTATCAACAGCAAGATGGAAGACAGAAGGGCCTCAGCTGCCCGGACTCGCTTTGCGGCTGGGGAGGTCCTCAGCACACCTGGAGTTTGTCAATCAGGCGGGCCTCTAAAGCTGGCTCCCAACACACAGCCATGCTTTGTGTTAACCAGTTGAGCTTGAAACTACACATTTATTCTACAGGAAGCATTTTTTTTTAGTTGTCAAACTCTGGTATCAAATTTCTGAGTTGTCAGATGAGTACAGCACCCTGCAGGCCTTGTAACCTGTATAAATATGCCTTATGAGGTAAGGAATGCATGTAACTTACATAGTTATATGAGTTTACTTTGAGATATTACAAGATTGGCTCGTGACAATCACAATAAAGTAAATATCACAATAAAGTTAGTCACATACTTCATTTAAAAAGTGTGGTACATATACCTGATGGAATATTATACAAACATAAAGACGGACAAAATCATGGACATCTCAGAAAATTGAATGGAATTGGAGACCATCATCTATTGCAGAAAAAAAGAACCAAATACTACATGTTCTCACTCATAAGTAGGACCTTAACATTAATTACAGTAGCACACAGGAGGGATCAGGAGATGTGGGACACTGCAGAGGAGAGAAGAAAGGGGAAGGGGCATGGAACGGCACAAAGGGTACCATATCCTAAACCAGGGGAAATGAGAACTTGTTGGAAGCACAATCTTCACCTGCATATACACCACTCATTTACTTAATTCTGACTTTTATCATATCTTTATGATAAAATAAAGTAAAAGAAAAAAAGTAAGACACATAAAATCTTTGGATTCCTAGTGCATGTAAAAGTCATATATATAAGAAGGGATCCCTCCAAATAAAATGGAATTATTTTTTGAAGAGTGGGACCCTTGTAGTACAAGCTTCCTCTGCTGTGTAAGTATTTAAGGAACTCATCAACATCAGTGTACCAGAGAGCATTGTTGTGAGAGGCTGTGTTCAGATTTGGTAATTTTTTTTATTTTTATTTTTGGAGATTATTTCAATGCATTTGTCTCTTTTACGATAAGTGATTTGTGAGTGTACTTGCCCACACTGTGCTGAGTATTCAGCAGTTTTTAAGCAAAAATGGAATGAACTTTTTGTCCTAACCTCCCTATTTACTCTAGCTCATGCTGAATGACCTTTTTTGTTTCTCTGTATGAAAAAAAGTCCTCAAAGAGAAGTGTTTTTCTGATGTGAAAGAGGTGAAACAAAAAAATAGCAAAACACTAAAAGTCATCAAAATTGATGAGTTCAAAAACTGTTTTAAACAGTAGAAAAAAGTCTTGATTGGTGTATTGCATCAAGCAGAGAATACATTGAAGGTGACTGAAATTTAAACATCTAGAGAGAGGCTGACAAGACGGCAACTGGACAGGTCAGACTGTGATAGGCTCCACAAAAGCAAGTGTCCATAAAGACTCTCTACATAAGTAGGCGTGTGCTGGTGGGAGAATGAAAGTTCGTCTGAGGGGTGACTCGGGTTCATGCACCTGGGGCCCTCCTCTGAAGGTGGCTGCAAGCCCCCACTGTCCTCAGATTGGAGCTGTGGGCACACAAGATCATCTGCTGTTTACAGGACTCTCCTGAGAAAAGCCTGATGAATCCAGCTGATTTTCATCACCTGGCGCATGGCCCACACAATCACCTGTTATAGCACATCAGCTGGAGCCCCAGATCTAGATCTGATCAGTGGAGAGAGAAGATCAGGGAGAGCCAGAGAGTAGCCCCATGCTGGTGCAGAAATGCCGATCACAGCCATTTTCTCTGTCCCAGGACCAGGCAGAGACCTGCATTACCCAGTCCAGCACCACCCAGCTCTGCCCAGCCTCCAACTTGGGGCCTAAGGTAATCTCATCAAAATGGGAGTGACAGAAGTCCCTCCCCCATGCTGGATGAGACACAGACAGGTCTGATCTGAGTGGCAGACTTGACAGGCAGCAAGCCGGGTGAGCCCAGATCTGATCCACCCTCCTTTCAGAGTAGGCCTGGAGCAGCTGACCCAAGCTGAAAGCAATCCTATCAGTCTGCACTGAGAGCTAGAGATCAGAGCTGAAAGAATGTTGGACTTATAGGAATGACCTCAGAGAGAGTTTGGTTTCTTGTTTTTATTTATTTTTATTTTTGGTCTATCTGTTTTGCTCATTTTGTTTGTTTTTGTTTTAGGTTTTTTGTCTCTTTCTTTCAGTTTTTGACAACATTTTCATACTTCTTTTGTTTTTGCTATTTTACTGATTTTTTTCTTGAGACTTCCTGTTTTTGTATGGGAAGAGTACATCAATAGGGAGGTTTTTGTTGGTTTGTGTGTTTGTATGATTGTATGTTTCAGTTTTTTTAAACTCTTTTCTGTTTTTGTGTCTCTTTTCATTTGTTAGTTGGTATGTCTGTCTGTTTTCCCTCTTTACCCTCTCTCCACCTTCATCTTGCCCTCCCTCCTTTCTTGATCAATTATTTTTTATTACCTCATTTTGCTTTCAGGGAGCAAACCTATATCCCCAGTGAGCAGACAGATTGTAAGACAGTGGGAAGTGGGTTCCAGGGTTCCCATACACCTGTCGGTGGATACTGGGATCTGCAGATAGATTTTGAATCACAGCTCCCCCTTCAATTAAATCTCAAAACTGCAAAAAGTACAGCCCCAACCCACAGTCCAGCTTCAGAATTCAACAAAGCCAGAGGATCCACATAAGGAAAAGTAGGAGATTGAGCAAACAGAAGTAAAAGCAACACAACCATCCCTGAAAAACAGAATTAAAGAAGAGGAAAAAAAAGGGGGGGGGGGAATCTACACAAAACAAGAAAAAACAAAGAAGAATAGGGGTCTCACACAGACACTTGGGAGGTTAGACATGAGAAAACACACTTCAGAATGCAAACAGTGAAGAGTCTCAAGAATAACTGGACTCAAACTACAAACCCAGATAGCAAGATATTAATAAAGAGACTAAATAGAATTGAGGAGAGAAAAGAGGAAAGAATGAAGGAGTTGATAGCTGAGATAAGTGCAGTCAAGTACACTGTGAATGAAATAAATAACAAACTGATAAGCATAGAAAGCAGAATTAGCCCAGCAGAAAAACGAATCTCAGAGGTTGAGGACCAAAATATAGAACTAACTCAAACTGTCAAAAACATAGAAAAGAAGCTTAAAAAGACAGAAAAAAACCTTCAAGAGATGAGCGATTATTTCAAGAGGCTGAACCTAAGAGTAATTGAACTTCCTAAGGCAGAAAGAGAGACAGAGACCACCCTGGAACAAACATTCCAAGAAATTATTCAAGAAAACTTCCCTTATCTCATCAGTGATGAAACCATTCATTCAAACACAAGAGATTCAGAGAACCCCAGCAAGAAAAAAAAATTAGAAGACCAGCTCCTAGATACATAGTAATTGACCTAAACAAAGTAGGTATAAAAGAAAACAATCCTAAAGACAGCAAGAAATAAAGATCAGACTACCTGCCAGGGAAGACATATTAGAATAGAAGCAGATTCATCTACAGAAACACTTCAGACTAGGAGAACTTGGAGCCCAACCTTAAAAGTTCTCAAAGATAAACAGTTTCAACCAAGAATAACCTACCCAGCCAAGTAAAGTGTCATCAGTGAAGGAGAATTAAAATCTTCCCCAGACATTCAATCCCTAAGAACTTGTGCTACATCTAGACCAGCTCTACAAGAAACACTTAAGAAGGTATTAAACACAGAAGAAAGGGAAAAAAGAACAACAACATTCTTCACAAGAGTGCAGGAAAAAGATTGAAAACACACATGAATCAACCAAAAAATCAAAAGAAAGACAACAAACAAACAGCAACAATAACAACTCTATAAGAACTTCATGACAGGAATAAACTCTCACATTTGAATAATTAGCCTGTATATGAATCGGCTATTTGCACCACTGTAAAGACATAGAATGGAAAAATAGATAAAATTTCATGAAGCAATAATATATTTTCTCCAAGAGACTAATCTCACCAGAAAAGACACTAGACTCAAAGTAAGAATATGGGAATCAAAATTTCAGGCAAATAGAACACAAAAGAAAGCAGGAGTTGTGATCCTAATATCAGACAAAATACCCTTTAAGTTATCAAAAATTTAAAAAGATACAGAAGGTCACTATGTATTGATAAAAGGTTCACTCCATCAACAAGAAATATCCATCCTAAACATATATGCACCCAGCACAGGAGCACCAACTTTCATAAAGCAGTTTTTAAGCAATCTTAATAAAGATATTGACACTAACACTATCATAGCTAGGGACTTTAATGCCCCACTCACAACCCTAGACTGATCATCAGGACAAAAAAATTAGCAAGGAAATCCAGAACCTCAATCGGATTCTTGACAAAATAGACTTAATTGATGCCTACAGAATACTCCACCCAATGACCACAGAACATACATTCTACTCATCACCACATGGAACATACTCCAAGATCGACCACATCCTTGGTCATAAATCAAGCATAAACAGATTTCATAAGATTGAAATTTTGCTAAGCACCTTCTCAGACCACAGTGGAATAAAAATAAATATCAACACCAATAAAGTTCCCCCAAACCCCACAAAGACATGGACACTAAGCAGCATGATGCTAAGCAACTCTTAGGTCAACATGGAAATCAAAACAGAGATTAAAAGACACCTGGAAACAAATGAAAATGAAAACACATCTTACCAAATCTCTGGGATGCCATGAAACAGTAGTAAGAAGGGATGTCATATTGCTACAAACACACCTGAAGGCAATGGAAAAAATCTTAAGTTAACAGCCTAAAAGTCACCTAAAGAAATTGGAAAAGGAAGACCACCAAACCCTAACTTCAGTAGAAAAATCCAAATCACTAAAATAAAAGCTCAAATCCAGAAGACAAAAAGACACTACGAAAAAATCAATAAAACCAAAAGCTAGTTCTTGGAAAGGTAAGAAAGAATTATGGTCCCCTAGCTAGACCGTCCAAGAAAAAAAGAGAAAAAGCCCAAATAAACACAATCAGAAACACAAAAAATGAAGTCAGAACTGACTCTGAAGAAATACAAAAGACTATCAGAGACTACTATGTACACTTGTATGGAAACAAACTTGAAAACCTGAAGGAAATGAAAGACTTTCTGACATCACACAGGTTGAAACAAGAAGAAATCAGGACCCTAAATAGACCAATAACAATCCAGGAAATTGACTACATCATAAGAAAACTACCAAAAAAAAAAAAGCCCTGGACCAAATTGATTTCCAGCAGAATTCTAAAAAACATACAAGGAAGAACTGATATGAATCCTATTTAAAGTATTCTAGGCAATTGAGAAAGATGGAACTCTCCCCAAATCATTTTATGAAGCTAACATCACATTGATACCCAAGTCAGGCAAAGATCCAACAAAGAAAGAGAGCTACAGGTCAATATTCTTGATGAACATAGATTCTAAAATTTTCAACAAGCTTCTAGCAAACCGTATTCAACAACATATCAAAAATCGTCCACCATGACCAAGTAGACTTCAACCCCAGGATGAAAGGTTGCTTTAGCATTCATGAGGTAATAAACATAATTAAATACATCAACTAATGTAAAAACAAAAATCACTTGATTATCTCACTAGATGCAGAAAAATTTGATAAAATCCAGCACACCTTCTTGATAAAAACCCTTGAACATCTAGGCATAGATGAAACGTACCTCAAAATAGTAAGAGCCATCTGCGAGAAACCCACAGCCAGTATACTGCTAAATAGACATAAATTGGAGCCATTTCTCTTGAAAACTGGAACAAGACAAGGATGCCCACTCTCACCCCTTCTGTTCAACATAGTTTTGGAAGTCCTAACTAGAGCAATCAGAGAAGAGTAGGCCATCAGAGATATCCAAATAGGAAAGGAGGAAATCAAGTTATCTCTCTTTGCAGTCGACATGATTCTATACCTCAAACACCCAAGATAATCTGTCAAAAACCTCCTTGCACTGATAAAGGACTTTGGCAAAGTATCAGGGTATAAAATAAATGTGCAAAAGACAATCACTTTTCTATACACTAATAATAAATAAACAGAAATTCAAATAAAAACACAATTCCATTCATAACTGCCACAAAAAAATGGAATACCTTGGCATCTTCCTCACCAGAGATATGAAAGACCTTTACCATGAAAACTACAAAACACTGCTCAAAAAAATCAAAGATGACACAAACAAGTGGAAAAATATTCCATGCTCATGGATTGGAAGAATCAACATCGTGAAGATGTCCATTCTACCTAAGGAAATCTCCAGATTTAATACAATACCCATCAAATTACCAGCAGCATTCTTCTTAGACCTAGAAACAACAATACAGAAATTCATATGGAAACATAAATGACCATGAATAACCAAAACAATCCTCAGCCAAAAAAAAAAAAAAAAAAAAAAAGCAGGAGGTAACACACACCCAGATATTAAACTTTATTATAAAGCTACAATAATCAAAACAGCTTGGTATTAGTACAAGAACAGCCATATAGACAAATGGAATGGAATTGAGATTCCAGAAGCAAAACCTCAATTTCTCAACCAACTCATCTTTGACAAAGCCTCCACCGCCAACCACTGGGAGAGGAGAACCTATTCAGTAAATGGTGCTGGGAAAACTGGCTGACCTCATGCAGAAAATTGAAACAGGACCCCTACCTATCCCCATACACAAAAATCAACTCTAAATTGATCAGAGACCTAAACATAAAATCTTACACTCTAAGAACCTTAGAAAATGCAGGAGATACCCTTATGGAAATTGGAACTGGCAATCAATTCCTGATCAAAACCCCAAGTGCCCATGCCATAAGAACTAGACAAGTGGGACCTCATCAAATTGACAATCTTCTGCAAAGCCAAAGAAACCATCAAGAGAGCAGGGAGACAGACCACAGACTGGGAAAAAAATATTTGCCAACAGTATGTCTGACAGAGGCCTAACATCTAGGATCTACAAGGAACTCAAACGTGCTGAAAAAAAAAAAAAATCAAACAACCCCATTACAAAGTGGGCTAAAGATATGAATAGACAATTTTCAAAAGAAGACGTACAAGCAACCAACAGATACATGAAAAGATGTTCAGCCTCACTAGTCATCAAAGAAACACAAATTAAAACTACACTGAGATACCACCTAACTCCAGTCAGAATGACCATCATCAATAACTCAAAAAATAACAGATGCTGAAGAGGATGTGGCAAAAAGGGAACACCTCTACACTGTTGGAGGGAGTGTAAATGAGTACAGCCTCTGTGGAAAACTGTGTGGTGATTCCTAAAAGTTCTAAAAACCAACCTTCCATATGACTCTGCAATCCCCCTACTGGAAATATACCCAGAAGTACTCAAATCACTCTATAAAAAAGATACCTGCACACGTTTGATTATCGCAGCTTTGTTCATAATAGCAAGAACATAGAACCAACCATGCTGCCCATCAAAGGAGGACTGGATTAAAAAAATGTGGTACATATACACAATTGAATATTACATAGTTGTAAGGAAGAATAAAATCATGAACTTTGCAGCAACCTGGATGGACTCAGAGTCTAATATACTGAGTGATTCTTCACAGAAGCAAAGAACTGAGCATCCCATATGCTCGCTCATAAGTGGACCTTGAACAGCTAGCATAATACTACAGTAGTGAGAAACTGCGATGGGGTGGGGGTGGGGTGGGGAGGTGGGATTGGCAGTAGTGGGAATCTGCCTGGGGAAAGGGGGCACACTTCATCAACAAGAGTACCTGCATAATGAATATTTTTATACCCAGCCCTGAACTGTACCCCACAATTTTAAAATAAAAAATTTAAACGTTAAAAAAATAATGATAATAAAAGAAATAAACATCTAAGGATAAATACACAATTAAAAAATAAATTCCAGTTTGGGGGGGATACCACTTTGTACACTATACTAAGTCTATTAAGCATGCAATAGTATTATTTCTTTAAAATGTATTCATACCTTAATTTAAAAATAATTTATTGCTAAAAATGATAGCAATCATCTGAGCCTTAAGTGCTTATGGAGGGTCTTGCCTTAATGCTGATGGCTGCTGACTGATCAGGATGGTAGTCTTAATAAGACAGATATGAAAAATTTTCACATCTATTGCCTCTTCTTTTTATGAATATATTCTTCTGTACTATGTGATGCTATTTGATAGCATTACTATGGTAGAACTTATTTCAAAATGGAAGTCAATCCTTTCAAACACTACCACTACTTTATAAAAAATTTTAGGTAACATTATAAATTCTTTGACATCATTTCAACAATGTTCACAGCTTTTTAACCAGGAACAGATTTCATCTTAAGAAATCACTCCTTCTGTTAATTTATATGATCCAATTCCTTAGTTGTTCAATTTTTATCATAAGATTGCAACAATCCAGGCACATCTTCAGGATCCACTTCTAATTCCAGGTCTCATGCTATTTCCACCACATCTGCAAGGAATTCTTCCACTAAAGTCTTAAACTCCTGAAAGTCATATATAAGGGTTGGAATCAACTTTTTCTAAACTCCTGTTAATGTTGACAATTAGACCTCCTCCAATAAAACTCAAAGGTCCTTAATGGCATCTTGATTAGTATATTCTCCCCAGAAGGTTTCCAATGTAATTTTCCCAGATATATCAGAGTAATTACTATTTATGACAACTAAAGTCTTATGAAATTTATTTTGTAACCAATAAAACTTTAATTTTTAACTTACACCTCAATCCAGGGTCTGTAGAATGGATGTTGTGTTAGCAGGCATGAAAACAACATTAATCTCCTTGTGTATTTTTATCAGAACTCTTGGGTGACTATATGCATTGTCAATGAGCAATAATATTTTGGAAGAAGTATTTTTTCTGATTAATAGATCTCAACAGTGTGCTTGAAATATTTAATAAACCTTGCTGTGAATCGATGTAAAGTAGATTTAGCATAATTCTTAAAGGCACTAGGATTTTGATACTGGTAAATGAACTTCAGCTTCAACTCAAAGTCATCAGCTGCATTAGTCCCTAAAAAGAGAGTCAGCTTATCCTTTGAAGCTGTAAACTAGGCCTTGACTTACATCTAGCTATAATATACTAGATGTTATCTTCCAAAAGAAGTCTGTTTCATCTACAGTGAAAATTTATTGTTTATTGTAGCCACTCAATTTTCTTGGCTATATTCTCTGCATAAATTGTTGCAACTTCCACAGCAGTCAGCACTTGCTGCTTCACCTTGCAATTTTATGTTATAGAGATGTTTTTTTCGCTTAAACCTCATGAACCAAATTCTAGTAGCTTCAAACTTTTCTTTGGCAGCTTCCTAACCTTTCTCAGTCTTCACAGACTTGTGGAGAGTTAGGACCTTATTTTGGATAAGAATTTGGATTAAGGCGATGTTATGACTTGTTTGATCTTCTATCCACACCTCTCAAACTGACTCCATATCAGCAATAGCACTGTTTCACTTTTTTATCATTTGAATGTTCACTGGGATAACACTTTTATTTTCCTTCAAAAGCCTTTTCTTTGCCTTTACAAATTTGTAACTGTTTGGCACAAGAGGCCTGGCTTTTAACTTATCTTGCCTTTTGACATGCCTTTCTCACAAACCTTGATTATTTCTAGCTTTTCATTTAAAGTAAAACATGAGAATCTTTTTTTTTTTCACCTGAACACATAGAGGTCATTGCAGAGTTTGTAACTGGTTTAATTTCAATTTGTGTTTCAGAGAACAGGGAGACCCAAGAAGAGGACGACAGAAGAAAGACTGGCTAGTGGAATAGTCAGAATACACACAACATTTATAGATTAAATTTAACATTTTATATGGGCGTGCTTAAAGGTGCACCAAAAATATTATGATGAGACCATCAGAGATCATTGATAGATCATCATAACAGATATAATGAAATTTTTTTAAATATTGTGAAATTTACCAAGATGTGGTGCAGTTATGCTGTTGGAAAAATGGTGATACACTTGCTCCATGCAGGGTTGCCAAAAATGCAGTGTCTGTCTTTAAAGCATAATGAAATGAGGAAGGCCTCTATAGTCATTCATCTATTACAAGCTTGCACTTCATTTTCAGAGTAAGGAGAATTTGGAGAACACAGAGACCATGGATCCTAAACCTAAGTCTTCATACCTGAGGAAAAGGGAGTCTTAATAATATACAGAACTCTCACAAGGACACAGTCATGAAATTGGGATTCAAGTTTCTTGATTCATGATCTATATTTCTTCCACTTTTAATTTTTTCTCAAATCTATAGCATCCCAAGATGTGGTGTACAGAACAACTCTATCACAATCACTTTGTGAACTTGTTAAATATTGATTATTGGACTTCAAATCAGCCATTCTGAATCAAAACTCTAGAGGTAAAGGCCAGCCATATGCATATCTTTTTGTTTGTCTGTTTTTGTGGAATAAATCTCATTTATCCTATTTTATTTTTAAAAATTTAATTATTTTTTCTGTTTTCTTTAGATATAATAGACAATTAGAATTATATATGTATATATAAAGCATAAATGAGATAATTTAATATGCATATTAATGGTTACCATAATAAAATTAATTAACACATTCATCACCACAAATAGTTACCTTTGTGTGTTTGTATGTGTGTGGTGAGGACACTTAAGATATACTCTCTTAGCAAATTTTAAGTAAATAACACAGTATTAATAATTATAGTCATCATGCAGTATCTTAGATTTCTACAACGTATTCATTTAAAAACTGAAAGATTGTACCATTTGGAAAATGTCTTCCCATTTCTATCAAATATTGGCACTTGGCAATCACCATTGTTCACTATTTCTATGAGTTTGACTTTTTATATAATTCACACATAAGTGAAATCACATGGTATTTGTCTTTCTATGTTCAGTTTATTTAACTTAGCATAATCAATCCCTCCAGGTTTATCCTTGTTATCAGAAATGACAGGATATCCTTCATTTTAAATTGTTCCATAATATTTTATTGTATGTAAAAACATTAAATTTTCTTTAACAATTCATCCATCAATAAACATTAAAGTAGATTACAGTCTCACACATTGTAAATAATGCTACAAGGAATGTGGAAGTGCAGATATCTCTTTAAGATACTGATTTCATTTCTTTTGGAGATCTAACCAATATTAAGTTTTCTGGATGATATGGTAGATCTACTTTTAAGGTATTAAGAGCCATAATGTCTTTTATAATTGCTGTACCAAATTAACTTTCTATTAGCAGTTATAAGTGTTCCATTTTCTTTACACCCTCATCAACATTCATTATATTTTGTCTTTTTAACAATACTCATCCTAACCAGTGTGAGATAATATTTCATTGAGGTCTTAATGTTTATTTCTCTGATGATTTGTGATGCTGAGAACCTTTTGACCTAAATACCAAGTGGTAATTTGCAAGTCTCTTTTGGGGGGGAAGTCTATGTTTAGGTCTTTAGCCTATTTTTACATTTTTAACATTTTTTAATATTGAGTTGTAGGGCTTTCTTACATATTTGGGACAGTAGCACTATCAGATATACAGTTTGCAAATATATTATTTTATTGTTAATTTTGCTGTGCAAAAATCTTCTCATTTGGTGTAGTCTTGATTATTTACTTTTGTTTTTCATTTGCTTTTGTTGTAAATCAGATTATTATCTTAATTTATTTTTCAGATAGTTTGTTGTTAGTTTAGAAAACCACAGATGATTTTTGTATGTTGATTTGTATGCTACAACTTTTCTGAATTTGTTTATTAGTTCTAACGATATTTATGTGACATCTTTAGTTTTTTATATACAAGATTATATGATCTGCAAGCAAAGGCAATTTAACTTTTCTTTTAAATTAAGATGTTTTTTGTTTGTCTTGCCTAATTTCTCTAGCTAGAATTTCCAGGACTCAGATGAATAGAAGTGGTGAAAGCAGAAAACTTTATGATGTTTTCTATATAAAAGAAAAACATTTCAATTTTCTTAAGGAGTTTGAAAGGTCTTTTTATGTAAGTCTTTAATATGTTGAGATGCATTTATTCTATGCCTAATTTGTTGTAAGTTTTTGTCATAAAAAAGTTAAATTTTTTTGAGGGTTTTTGGCATCAGAAAATCATATAATTTTATTTTTTGTTCTGTTCATGTGGTGTAGCACATTAATTAATTTGCATGTATTGAACAATTCTTGCATTTCAGGGAAATTTACCACTTGATTGTGGTATAATATTTTAAATATGCTGTTGAATTTGGTCTGCCGTATTCTGTTGAAATTTTTTCCAACTATTTTATCAGAAAAATTGGTAAATATATATTAGTATAGTACATATAATATTAGTATATGTATTGGTTCATGTCCTTGTATATATAATATTATTATATATATTGGTTAGTGTCCTTGTCTGACATAGGTATGAGTGCAATGCTGAGCTCATAAAATGAGTTTTTAAAAAGTTTACTTTATCCTCTTCAATTTTTAGAATGGGTTTGATAATAATTGGTTGTTAATTTTCTTTAAATGCTTGATAGAATTCGTTAGTAAAATCATCAGGTCCTGAACTTTTCTTTGTTTAGAAGTTGTTGGTAGATTTTATATTTTTAGTAATTTATCTACTTATTCTAGGCCATTCATTTTCTTGGCATGTAATTGTTTATACTAGTCTCTTATAATCTTTTGTATTGCAGTGTTATCAATTATAATGCCTGCTTTTTCATTTATAATTTTATTTGAGTCCCCTTTCCTTTTTTTCTTGAGTAATGCAGCTAAATGTTTGTCATCTTTATCTTTTTGGGAAAAAGCTCTTAATTTTATTGATCTCTTCTACTGTTTCTTTAGTCTCTGTTTTATTTACTTCTGTTGTAATCTACATTATTACCTTTCTTTATCTAATTTAAGGTTTTGTTGTTACATTTTTAGTTCCTTGTGATGTAAAGCTTGTATTTAGTGTAGGATTTTATGTCTATAAAATTTTCTTCAGAACAGTTTTGCTGCATTTCATAAGTTTTGCTGTGTTGTCTTTTCATTTATTGTTAAGGTTAAGGTTAGGGTTACTGCAACATACATGTATTTCATTCTCTATTTTCTTGTTTAACCCACTTGTTATTCAAGTGTGTGTCATTAAATTTCCACATATTTGTGAATTTTACAATTTTCCTCCTGCTGGATATAGAATAAAAAATATAAAATATTGATAAAATAAATTGAAGAGGACAAAAAAATAAGAAGCCAACGTGAATAAATGGAACAAAACTAGAAGAATCACACTATCTGATTTCAAATTATACTGCAAAACTACACTAACAAAAATGGCATATTGATAATATCCAAAAAGCACAAGCAACCAATGAAAAAATGGACAAAGGGTATAACATCAAATAAAAAACTCCTGTACAACAAAGGAAACAATTGACAAAGTGAAGAAACAATCTATAGAATAGGAAAAAAAATATTTGCAAACTATCTATCTGACAAAGGATTGACAACCAGAATATGTAAAGAATCCCAAACAACAGAGTAGGAAAAAAATCTAATAATTTGATTTAAATAGGCAAAAGATGTAAATGGACATTTATTTCAAAACATGCAAACAAATGTCCAAGGGACATATGAAAAAGTGCACAAGGTAACTGATTATCAGAAAAATTCAAATCAAAACAACAATGAGATATTATATCACTCCAGTTAAAAATGACCTTTGTTCAAAAGACAGGCAATAATGAATACTGGCAAGGATGTAAAGAAAGAAGAACCGTCATACACTATTGGTGGAAATGTAAACTAGTTCAGCCACTACAGAAAACAGTATGAAGGCGTCTCAAAAAAATTAAAAGTAGAACTACCCTATGATCCAGTAATTCCACTCTTAAGTAAAGAAAGGAATTCAATACATTGAAGACATAGCTACACTCCCATGTTTATTGCAGTACTATTCACAACAGCCAAGTATTTGAATAAACCCAGGTGTTCATCACCTGATGAATGGATAAGAAAATGTAGTACACATATAAAAGAGAATATTATTCAACCATAAAGAAATTAAATTCTGTCATTTGCAACAACATTGGTGGAACTGGAAGGCATTATACTTAGTGAAACAAGCCAGACACAGAAAGACACATTTTGCATGTTCTTACTCATTTGTGGGAGCCAAAAATTAAAACAATTGAACTCATGGAGATAGTAAAATGACTGTTTTCAAAGACTGGAAAAGGTAGTGGGGAAGGGAGGAAAGTGGGAATAGTTAATGGGCACAAAAATATAGTTGAGAATTAATAAGGTCTGGTATTTGATCACAACATTGTAACTACAGGGTAACAATATTTGTTGTATATTTTAAAATAACTAAAAGAGTGAAATTAAAATATTCATAACACAAAGATAGAATAAATTCTTGAGGTGATGGATACTCAATTTAATAAGATATAAAAAGAGCAAAAGATGTAAGTGGATGTTTTTCTTTTTTTTTTTTTTTTTTATTGTGATATTAAGGGGTACATTTAAGGGTTAGGTACACAAATATGTCTCATTCAGGCACCCTTGTTTGTAAGAAATGTCCCCCCATCCCCAGACAGGTATTTACTGCCATTAATTG
>CAUYQG010057220.1:0-34296 GCA_963574415.1 Tarsius wallacei | reverse complement strand
GTACATATACACAATGGAATATTATGCAGTCATAAAGAAGGACAAATATATGGACTTTGCAGCAACTTAGATGGATTTGGAGTCAATCATACTCAGTGATTTATCCCAGAAACAAAGAGAGGAGTTCCATATGTTCTCACTCATAAGGTGACCTTGAACAATTATAATACTATAAGAAAGCAATTGGCAGTAGTGGAAAACTGCCAGGGGAGGGGGGGCGGGACTGGCAGTTTTGGGAAACTGCTGGGAGAGGGAGGGGCATACCTCATCAACAAGGGTACCTGCATGATCGGTGTTTATATACCTAACCCTTAATTGTACCCCATATCTTTATAATAAATAAATTTTTTAAAAAGAAAAATGTAATCAACAATTAAACTATAATAAAATATATAATTAAAATATATAGTCATAATAAAATATATAACATATATGATAAAATTATAAAGTATAAAATTGATCAAATATAAAAATATTAAACATTCATTTAAAAATATTGAAACAGTCAGGCGCGGTGGCTCAAGTCTGCAATCCCAGCACTTTTGGAGGCCAAGGCGAGATGATTGCCTGAGCCCAGGGGTTCAAGACCAGCCCGGGCAACTGGGTGAGACCTCGTCTCTACAATAAATCAAAAACATTAGCTAGCTATGGTAGCACGTGCCTGTAGTTCCAGCTACTTGGAATGCTGAGGCGGAAGGATTGCCTGAGCCCAGCAGGTCAAAACTGGGGTGGCCATGAGCGTGCCACTGCACTCCTGCCTGGGAGACAGAATGAGACTCAGACTCAAAAAAAAAAAAAAAAGAAACAAATAATTAGCCATAATTTTGCACTCAATATGCCAGCTAAGATATATATATATATATATATATATATATATATATATATATATATATGTATAAATCTGAAGCTAGTTAGGCTGTGGGAAAATACGTACATTGGTAGATTTCTGGCTGCAATATAAATAAACATGATTATTTTGTAGGAGAATCTAGTAATTATTTAAAACCACAGAAAGAGTTTATGACCAAAACTCCCTCTTATGCTAAGCTGTTTATAGTATATAAGAATTTATCCCAAGAAAATAATTCACATAAGAAAAAGTTGGCTAGAGTCAATTATTAACAAATATTTATCAAATACCTACTCTAGCCTATGCTTCAGGCATTGCTGTAGGTATTGGGCATATATTGGTGAACGAAAAAGTGAAGATCTCTGTCTAGTGAGGGGAACCAGGCAATAAATACACAATATAACAAGGAAATTTCATAGTATGTTAGAGGTGATTGGTGTTATATGGGAAAAAAGAATGCAGAGGAGGGTGAGGAGGATGAGAATTCAAGAGGATGGGGTAGTTGGGTACGGTGGCTCATACCTGTAGTCCCAGCTTCTCAGGAGGCTGAGACAGGAGGATTGCTTGAGCCCAGAAGTTCGAGACTGCAGTGAGCTATGATCACACCACTGTACTCCAGTTTGAGCAATAGATCAGATCCCATCTCTTAAAAGAAATAAGATGGGTGGGTAGGAAGGGGTAGACAGGGATCATCTCAGGTTTTTACTCGGTATGTAGCATGGAGCCATTGTAGGATCTCAATCAGAGGAGGAGCAATGATGATTAAAGTATTGAAAAAATAAGAACAACTTACAATGTCCTTAAAAACCACTTACAATGTTCAACAATAGAGGAAGAGTTTAAGAATTTGAAATCAGTAGACTCCACAGAAGAATATAAAGTCTGTATTCACAATAAAACATAATAATAAAAATATTTATATATTAAAATCATGGGACATGGGAAAGATAAACCAAAATTGAATATAATTTTTGGGGGGGTGTGGTGGGGTTGGAGTCTCACTCTGTCACCCAGACTGAAATGCAGTGGCAAGGTCACGATCACCCCAGCATTGACCTGCTGGGCTTCGGCAATCCTTCCACTTCAACCTTCCACATAGCAGGCGCGCACTGCCACACCCAACTAATTTTTTATTTTTATTGTAGAGATGAGGTCTCGCCAAGTTGCCCAGGCTGGTCTCGACTCCGTGGGCTCAGGCAATCCATTCACCTCGGCTTACCAAAGTGCTGGGATTACAGACTGAGCCACTGAACCCGGCCAAATACCATATTTGATTATCACCATACATGGAGTGGGGGTAAACTTACCCAATCAAGTGGCAAAATAAAGAAAAAAGAAAAGGACATCTTTAGATCAGTGAAATAAGTCTTCAAACTAGTCTAGCAATATAAACAGCAGAATATCAAGGTCGTCAGGGCATACATTCCAACATTCTTTATATAGACTAAAGGCAGATACATTCGGGTCAAATACACAACAAAATCAAATTTTTCTTCACGTCTTCAGGGTTGTTTCTCCTTGGACTTTTTGTTTTCCGCATCTCTATTTTACAGTGATGGGTGATTTAAGGTTTCTTCTAACTAAAAACCTTTGTTTCCTTGGGACTTTTATAGTTAATTTAGGTGCAAGCCTCTGACCTCTATTGCCGTGACACCCGCAGCAGACTCAAACACATCAGTAGAGGCAGAGAGAAGACCTACAGGTATATAGAATTAACAACAAATTTCAAATATAGCTGCTTCTCCTCCCATTTGAAAGGTAAAAATTGCAGCAGAAGTCACCAAGGTCAACAACTTCTCTGTTTTGTTCTCCACGAACAACTTCTTTATCTATTCATGCAAAACCTTTGACCTCTAAGAAACCAACAGTCTTCATAATTATGTCTCAAAAACAACTCTTTATATGGTATCCACCGTATAATGGATTCAGAGACATGAATAAAACATCTTAATTTTCAAGTATTTTCTTTTAAATTAATTTTTGAAAGAAAAATGTCTTGTAAGGAAAGAAATTGTTGTGTGTGTGTGTGTGTGTGTTTTTTTTTTAAGGCATGCAGCTCTTGCATAGAAGGATATAGTTTTCATGGCCTGTCTTGTTAAAAATGTTCTAGTACTCATCTGATGCACACTTATTTATGGATTTTAGACTAAAAGCTCTTTTTTGCTGGTTTTCTTCACGAGCACTTATCTCGGCATCCTCATTAGGTGATTTTTTTCTTTTCTTTTTTGTTGAGGCCTAGCCATGCCCTTGGTACTCTCTTTTGTTCCATGCTGCAAAAGGAATGGTTTTAAAGGCTCCCTCTCCACCAGTCCCACCTTTTTTTTTTTTCTTTGTAATTAGCCTTATTTGAAGACCAGAAAGGCAAAAGACTGGAAAAAAAATACAAAAACTGTGAACAAAAGATACGATGTTCTTTCCCCAACCATATGCTGTGCAGCTCATGTACAACCTGGGTCAGATGACTTGCATATATGCCTTTAAAATGAAAAGAAAAAGAAAAAGAAAGAAGCAGCACTGACTTACACAGCAGCTGCATTGGTATAAACAGGCTCGGAGTAAATGTCACCGTGAAAGGAGAATAATACATTTTATCTTTATTGCAAAAGTAATTCACTTTAAAACCAAAGAACACGGTGAAACTAGGTACCTGATGACAATGCTTGCAGATAGCTATTTGAAATATCTTGATATTCATTTGCTTTAATTGGAATTAGAGAAGCAATTTTCTTTTTTCAGACTCATATGCTTTGTCACTGCAGCCACTCACACTTGAAATTGTTTAGTTCTTTCCTTTAAAATGGGTTCATTAGAATGGCTTTGAGGCAGTGATGATTAATGAAATATTATTTTTGCCTTCTCTCTCCTTAGTTCAATAGTTAAAAGACTATTTCTCAGAAAAGGGCCTAGAAATTTATCTTATCCTTGTCCGTAGAAATAAAATTCTGGCTTTCAAAATATTGAAATTCATAAATACCAATTGGACTATTGAGCCTAGAATAGTGTTCCTCACTATTTTGTGTCAATACGATTTCATGAAAATAATCATCAAAGACAGCTTTAGTGAGGCAAACGTTACAAAGATTAAGGATTACAGAGATAGAGTTGTCAAGAAGCCAACTTCAGTCTTCTTCCCTGCCAGAACCCATGAAGAAAATGTTTTAAGTTTATCAGAATATGAGCTTCATTTGTTGTTTGTTTGTTTTCCATGTTAATTGGGCAAGCATGAGTCAATAACCCAGCAGGAAACATAGAGTGTAGCAAACTGGGTAATGTAAAGAAAGTTCAATAAACGGACTATCAACAAAGTTGTGAAAGGGTTTTAGAAAAACCAGTAAAAGGCAGTGTTGGGAGTTATTACCAATCCTAGACCTGAAGAGGTTAAAAAAAAAAAACCATTATTGAATCTAGAGAGATAGCTAAATGAAATAAACTATGACGTTTGGAAGAGACTTATAGACTACCCATGTGATCTGGCAATGCTAGAGGAACACCCTTCTCTTCCTGCCCTCTGATTTTCTGCAGACGCCCCATTAGACAAACCTAGACGGAAACCAAAGAGCAACGAACACTGCTGATGCCATCCATATAGATCAACCCGCCAGGCACAGAGTAGGTGGAGAGGGAATAAGGAGGAGCAAATAGAAGTTATCAATTTTTTTAAAGTAGTAGATAAATACGTTTTACATAAAATTAATTCAATGAAATTATTTCAGAAAAGAAACTCTGGACAGGGAGTTTGTGTCCTCTTAATTATGATAATTAATCAAAGAGCTCAAGATACCTAAAAATGTTAATGCCTCCTTCTGCCCCCTATTGGATAGAAAGTGATTAATGGATATAGCCATTTCACTCAGCGAGTGTTTATTGAGTACTTAACATATGCAAGGCACCATTCAAGAACTTTGAGATACACAAAAGTAAATCAAGTATGAGTGACTGCCATCACTAGCTAGCATATATCTCTGGTCTTCCCTGTCCTGCATCCCTTTCTGCATTTTTCTGTAGCCCATGATCAACTAACTATAGGATCGGCATGTGATTCAAGCCTGCCAATCAGCTTGCTACTTTCTCCAGGCCAAAGGCTCAGGACAAAGTACCTAAGATAGACCAATAATACTTTTATTTGAAAATTTCCTTCCATATTTATCAAAAAAAGAGATACTCTTTCAAAAGGAATTTTTCAGTGAAAAGGCTGAAGTCAAGGTGAAAAAATCAGAGCTGAGAAGGAAACAAAAGACTGAAACTCAGGCCCAGCCATGCCTAACACCCATCAGATTTCCCAGTGTTCTGAGACAATCAATGATCTTGCTTTGCACAGGCTATGATTTTTTTTTTTTTTTTTTTTTGTGAAAGCAGGATTTATTGAGTGGACAGAAAAGCTCCCACAGTGGGAGGGAACTCAAGGGAGTTGCCCTGCATAGGCTATGATTTTATTCCTTACAACCAGATAAAACTTGACTAATGCATTATTCCCAAGAAGTTTGTATGTAGTAGAGAAAATACATATATAAGCAAACCATAAAATATAAAGTTATAAATGAGTTTTTAAAAAGATAGAGTTCAAGGAGGCTAGGATTACTTATAGAAGTAACTACCGAACAATCAAGGTAATTAAGATGCCGTTTGAACTATGCCCTAAAAATCACAGATAAAATTGTGAACATATTGACCATTGAGGAGAGAGGGCACAGAGAGAGGAGGCAGATGTGGTATTTGCATATTTGTATTGCAAAGAAAAAGGTGAATGATATGGTGGGCATCATATAACCTATTACTAGTGAGAACACAAACATTTAAACAATGTATATGACTCCAAGATATACAGAAAATTATTTTACAGTGGTTGAATTTTGATAGTAGGACTACAGTTTTGTTTTTTATTGTGATTTTCTATTTTTCAGATTGTGTTTTGGGATATGGAGAAAGTAGAATTTTTTTAAAAAGTAAAAAAAAGCCAAAGTCTACCAAAAAAGTGATGGAGAGGTCACAATTAATGCCAAGTTTTACAAAGGTTACTACTTAAGTACATTTAGTTTTGGATTGTTTGAAAATTGATGATGCAGTTATTGATCAATAACAGTCTTTCATTCCATGCCCACAAATTCAAGGGTAGAATTTGCTCAGGCCACTGAGCTCTAGGCTTCATGCCACTTACTATTTTTACAGGTTGCCTAAGATCAGTGTATTTGTCAGAGAACTTGTTATGACACATTTTTTACCACTCTAGGACACTAGTTTTAGTACACAGTTTAATCAAAGAATGCCAGAAACTCAAGCAACATAATGGCATGACCCTTAAAAAAAAACATCAAAACCTGAAAAATTCAAGCAGATTATATAAGTGGTGGGACTGCATCAAAACCCAGGAAGAATCGAGCATTTCCTTTACATGAGGGAGGAATTGATTTTATTTGTGTAAAACTAAGCAGGGCTAAATGCAAACATAGCAGCCTCTATCCATTTGAGCAAACAAAGTAAAAACAAAATGTCTTTTAAATTAATTAAGGAGTTAAAAAGCTATGCCTAGTTTAGACCCAGGAGGAGTGGACAATCTTCTTTTCACTGTCACTCTCCCAGAATATAGAAAAAGCCTCCAGCACACTTTAGGCTGTTATAGACACCATTATCTTACCAGTTAACTTAAGCAGGTTTATAATCAGAATTTGGAAAATAAATTCTTGGCATCCTTCCTCCCCAGCCAGCTATAATCTTCTCAATAGTCTCTTTTTCCTCTAATTCTGTGTGGCATTTATTAGCTTTAAAGGACTAGGTAGTTAGGGAAGGCAGAAAAAGAAGGATTTAGAGTCCTCAGAATATGAAATTTAAAACTATTTTATGTGACATCACAAACATACTTTGTCCAGGTTAACCTTTAGATTTACTACTGGGGTAAGATATTGCTTGTTTTGCCATTAGGGCTTCTTTATATGGGTCCAAAATGAAATATAATTTGTATGTATTCCTTTTACAAAATTTCTAAGCACATATTAGATTAGACAGGCATATATGAACCTACTCTTTAATACATAGAATTTACTTGTTTCAAATTTTGGAGTGAGATGAACAGTTAACTTTGCTACTAAGAAAAACTCATGATAATTTTAAGAACCATGCTACTGTATGAATAAAATAAAATTAATGGAAAAAATAGTGTCTAGAAACAAATCCAGGTAACACTCAGGAACTTAGTGGCATTTTAAGTAAGCAAGGAAAGGACAAATTATTCAATAAATAGCTTTGAAACAATTAGTTATACATTTGGAAAAATAATAATATTATGGCTTTACTTCAAATTATCCACAAAACAAGTTTCAGATAAATAAATATTGAACCCCATTTTGTGAACTGTAAATGTTCTAGAAGACCATATAATAAAATAATTTTATAATCTTACTATGGAGGAAATCATTAAAAAGTTTGCCAAAAAAACATAGAAATCAAAAAGGAAAACTTTAAGACTTGACTGCATAAAATTGCATTGCATTTATAAATTGAAAAGACATCATAAACAAAAATATGTTGTTTATATATCCATAGATTGGAATAAAATATTTTGAACACGTGTCTCAAAGGGCTAATAAGCTTAATACATAAATTGTTCTTGCAAATCAAAATGAGAAAAGCAAACAGCCCAATTTTAAAAGGTCTTAGAAAAGATAAAAGTCATTGTTCTCAGATAAAGATGTTTAATCCCACTAATAAAGACATACTCAGTAAAGTATAGGTTCTAAAAATTTAGAAGCTTAATAACAGAGTATTAGCAAGGATGCAGGGAAATAGACAATGCAATTAAGTATTGGTAAAAGTGTAAATTGAAATAGCCTTTAGGAAAAGACATTATGACCGTATCAATATGCCAAATCCACATATTCAATTACTTAGTAATCTCACTGTGATGAATGTATCTTACAGAGATACTAACATGAGTGTGCAAACATATCTATAAAATGTTTATTGAACCTTGTTTCAAATAGCAAAAAAAGTACTAAACTATATAGTTAATAATAGGATATTAAAAAATAAGTTATAATGTATCTATGTGTTTCAGTCATCTGTTGCTATCTAATAAACCACTCTATAATGTATGACTTGATATAATTCATTACTTCTCACAATTCTGTGTGTTAGGAATATAAGCAGTTCTTCCTTCCTGTGTGATATTGACTGTAGCCAATCACATGCTACCACAGCTGGTGACTGGCCCAGACTGGAAGTCCCCAAAACCTACACTCGTGTCTGGTGCCTCTATCTCTTTACTTTGCTAGTTGGGCCTTCACACATCACCTCACAGTAGTCACTTTTTACATGGTGGATGGCGTTCCAGAGCGAGCACTCCAAGAAGATAAACCCCAGTGTTTAATCTCACTAATAAAGACATACTCAGTAACGTATAGGTTCTAAAAATTTAGAAGCTTAATAACAGAGTATTAGCAAGTGTTTGCTGCCCTGTTGGCCAATGCAAGTCACATGGCCAACCGTGTCAGTATGGGGACTATGCCAGAGTGTGGCTCTTTAAGGACCACTCATGTAACAATCTCTTAAACAGGCAATGGAAAATAGCACAGCCTTTTTTTTGGTAGTTGTTTTATTTATTAGTACATGCATCACAAGTGTTCACAATATCAATGCATTCTTGTTGGCATGCTAGACAGAGGTATTATTTTTGAAGATCTTTTAAAAATATTTGGACTCTTGTTCCCTCTTCACACTCATTTTTAAATTGATCTGATGAGGTCTTCCATGTCTGTAATGTCAATACAAGAAAAAATACATAGAGGAGAAGTAAAATAACACAAAAGAAATTAATTTGAGAAAAACAAAAGTCATATCACTGACTTCACGAGAAGCAAAAACACAACTTTCTAACAGGATCATACAGGTTTCAACTGAGAGGCCATTTAATGAGTCATTTTAATATTTTTTGATAAAGAGAAAATTATCCAAGATGTATTTTTAAGGGAAAAAAGTGAATTATTGAGCAGTATTCAGAATTAGATCACATTTGATTTTTTTAAAAGCGCAAAAAACAACATGTGTATATCATGCATATGATATATGTGTATACACATGTGGGCATATATGTGAGAGACAGGCAGAGAGAGAGATTGAGAGACAGAAAGATCTAAAAAGATATGCTCCAATATATTCCAAATTGCTATCAGTGATGTCTACTGGGGTTTAGGATTGAAACGAACAGGGTTTTTAAAAAAATATTCCTTGACTTGGATTATAATTTTTACTTTCTCTTTTGTATTATTTAAATTTGTTGCAATTAGCATGTGCTATTTCTGTTTTTTAAAAAATAAAATATATTTAGAAACTCGCCTTTAATTCAATGCATAGATCTATAGACAGTTACAATAAACCATGTTGAAGGTGATTTGCCAAAGCAGAGTACTAAGGAAGGCGACAGCTAAGCAAAATAGCACAGGCTCTTGCATTAAGCAGGTTCATCTTCCACAATGACTTCTAAAACAGTTTTGAGACTGGGCTCGGTGACTCAGCCTGTAATCCCAGCACTTTGGGAGGCCGAGGCGAGTGGATTTCCTGAGCTCCAGCGTTCAAGACCAGCCCGGGCAACTTGGCAAGACCTTGTCTCTACAATAAATCAAAAATTAGCCGGGCATGGTAGCACACGCCTGTAGTTCTGGCTACTCGGTAGCCTGACGCGAAAGATCGCCAGATCCCAGCAGTTCAACTCTGGGGTGGTGGTGAGTGTGCCACTGCACCCCAGCCTGGGCGACAGAGATTCCAACTCAAAAAAAAAAAAGTTTTGAAGCATGAAGTGTTACTTTCATAATTTATTTCCTTTCTGAAAGCGATTTGTCCTAAGTAAAATGCAAGTATGATTTTGGTAGTAATTGAAATTTTCTTTGTCCCTCCAGACACAAAAAACAAGTCTGCCAGGTAAACTTTTAATTTCCCTTCCCGTGTTGACTGAATAGTAACTAGAATGAGATAATGGTGATGATGATGATAATGATGATGATGATGATGATGAAAATAGTGCTAGGTTTATGTCAAGGTCTGTACTAAGCATATCTCCTGTAAAACCACCTTATATACTACTATCTGCATTTTGCAATCAAGAAAACTGACACCTTACATCATGTAACCAGTATTGAGGAAACTGAAATTTGATCTCATGCAGTCCTGGTCCAGTTCTTTTTATAGTGCTTCTTCATGGGAATGATGATAGATGGTCTTTGTGTATATACAAATATCCTTAAAGAATCAGAAGCCCTGTCTTTCATACAAATCAAGGAGGTGATAATTAAAAGTGTTCACTATTTAAAAACCATTTTCCATTATCATTTGGGGTACAGCTAGCTGAGGTTCAGTGTTCATTTACTTCTGTGACCTTGGTTTCGGCGTCACACTAATTCAGAGGTAGTCGAAGTTGCCCAGGATGCGTCTAATACCACATCTCAGTCTCTCTGTGCCATATAATTCTCTGTGCTGAGCAGAAACTGATCTACCAATACTCTAATGCTGAAATTAGAGAGCTCAAACAACAGCTGATTGCACACCATGAGATCTACTAAAATCTGACAGCAGGTGTATTCACCAATTTTGACCATAATGATGGCAATAAGGAGACTTTCTGTTAAAGAGACAAGAGAAAAGATATCTGGCACCAAGCACTGGGAAAAAAGCAAGACAGTTTTAAACAAGTACCACATGTGGTGACTCATTAGATGTTGAGAGCTAATAAGAGGCTGAAGATTTTTAGCTTAGCACTGATGCTGTGGACAGCAGGATATCCTAACATCTAGAAATTGAGAATGAATCAGAAGGTGGTGATAAATCCTGTGCTGATGCCTGGTGTGCAGAACTGTTATATTTTTAGGATAAAGGCAAAGATGTAAAAATCCAAGAGAGTGCCAGAGGGAAGCAAATATATTGAGAGATCTGCACATTTGCAATTCATTCATCCACTAAGCAATTACTATATGATGGGTAGCATTCTAGGTGTCAGGACACAGAAGAAAAAAAAAGACATGGTCCCTTTCTGATGGAGCAGATAGTTCAACAGAAAATAAACAATGAATCACATAACGTGTATAACGTATAATGGGTGTTATGATATGAGCAATGTAGGATATCATGGGGGCCATTGTCTAGAGAAGAGAAGAAGTCCCAGTGGTGTAGACCCAGGTCAAGGACAAGGAATAACACAAAGGAGGGAGTCAGGGAGGAACCCAATAAGTAGAGAAATCGGATGTAAGGAGGTCAGAGATGGCAGGAGTTGGTCGTCATTTGTGGTGAGAAATGGGGAGATGGGGAGGTGAACAGAGGTCAGATGTTAATGTTTGATACAAAAGCATTTTTATTTTTATAGACGTGAAAGTTGTTTTAATTGCCACTGATCTTTATAAGCAGCCAGCAAACCAACATTTATATTTTAGAAACTACTTTGTGCCACGCAGTGAATAAGACAAAAATCTCTGTCCTCAAGGAGCTTATCCATTAGTGGATAAAAAGAGCCATAAAAAACACAAATAAACATCTACCAAATGCTAGGAAGAAGATGAACTAGGGCGCCAAGAAGGATAGTGAGTAAAAGCATAGGGGCAGCTGAACTAGTGTAGTCAAGAATAACCTCTCCTGTGGAGGAAATATTTGAATCGAGGTTTGAACAAATGAGAGAAGGAGGCATGTGAAGGTCTCGGGAGAGCATTCCAACAAGAAGGAACCTCCAAGGGTAAACACCTTGAGGCAGGAGCAAGGCAAGCGTGTGTTCAAGACCCAGAAATTAGGGCAATGTGGCCAGAGAGTGAATGATGGGAGGAATAGAGGAGATGGTGTCAAAGAGTTGAGTAGAACCTTGGGAGAAGAGCAACCAAACATCTCATTTGCCCAAGATACTCCCAGTTACCGCTGTTTAGCCCAGTTTAATTATTCATAATGTTCCCCACTACTCTCAAAAGCTTATAGGGCATGGCAGGAAGCTGAGATTTTCAGTTCTGATGAAAGCCACTGGGGGTTTTAAGTAAGGGAATGACTTGATCTGAATCACACCTTCGAAAAGTTGCTTTGGCTACAATTCGAAGATGCTCTATTAGCAGAGAAGAAAAAAGCTGAGCGCTCACACGTTCTTTAATTCTGTTTGGGGCACTGATGCCCAAAGAACTTTTTGGATTTCTCACAGTACTTCAGAATCTTGGAATTTAGAAATAAATTTAGAGTTTACGTGCTCTATTCTTCTATATATAATGTAAAAATGCATCCTACAATCGATGCCTACAACTGGCTTTAATGAAACTAAAGTCAAGGTCAGATTTTAAAGAGAAGACTTCCGTTGGATAAAGAGGCACAGACTTAGAGTAAAAAGAGCACGGTCTTCAGAGCAAGGCAGAGTCAGATGTGAGCCTTGTTATGAGCTTTATGACCCTAGGCAAATTACTTAACTACTCTGAGTCTTCTATTTGTCATTTGCAAAAGGAAAGTTTTATACAGTTTCATAATAGAGAAAGAAAAAATTATTGAAGGTCTCCAGCAATCACTACAACAGTGAATTTCAGTCCAAGTTAATATTTTTGCCCTAAAAAATCTGGACATGCCTGACTGTCCCTGAGATATACATTCACATGGTCTCCTTCACTCATGCAAATAGAAAAGGGCAACCTAAATCTATGTGATTTACCACTGGTGCTGAGGTCAGGAGCATAAACACTCACCAACATCTAAAAGTGATTGTGCTTTTTATTGAGTTGTCTCCTGTTGGTGTGTAAGAATGTATGGGCAGCCAACAGACACACGAAAAAGTGCTCAGCCTCACTAATCATCAGAGAAATGCAAATCAAAACCACATTGATATACCACCTAACCCCAGTGAGAATAGCCATCATTAATAAAACAAACAGCAACAGATGCTGGCAAGGATGCAGAGAAAAGGGAACACTTCTACACTGCTGGTGGGATTGCAAACTAATTCAACCTTTATGGAAAACAGTGTGGTGATAGAAATTTGCCTTCTGTGTGACCCAGCAATACCCCTACTGGAGGAACTCAAATGATTCTACAAAAAAGGTACCTGCACATGCATGTTTATTGCAGCACTATCCACAATAGCAAAAACATGGAACCATCTATGTTCCCCTTCAAACCTGGACTGAGTTTAAAAAATGTGATACATAGCCATGATGGAATATTATGCAGCCATAAAGAAGGACAAACATATGGACTTTGCAGCAACTTGGATGGATTTAGAGTCTATCATTCTCAGTGATTTCCTACCTAATCCTGAATTGTGCCCTACATCTTTCAAAAAAAATACTCAGTTATCTATCCCAGAAATAACGAACAGAGTTCCATATGTTCTCACTCATAATTGGACCCCTAACATTGACTATAATACAGGAAGAAAGGGATTGGGAGTAGCAGGATACTGCCGGGGTGGGGATGGGGACACAACATCAATAACGGTACCTGATCTCAAACCAGGCAAAGAGGGGAGAAAAGGAGGAATCAAACTTTACCTATACGATGTCCACTTGTATTGTATACCTAATCCTGAATTGTACCCCACATCTTTAAAATAAAACATATCTTAAAACATCTAAAAGGGCCTCCATTCTCAGACAAGTCAATGAGTAAATGTGCTAACTCTACAAAGTCATCATAAAGATATCAAAGACATTTGTATTTGTCTCCTAGAGCTGCCATATAAAGTACTACAAACTGAACGTTAAACAACATACATTTATTGTCCCACAGTTCTGGAGGCTAGAAGTCCAAGATCAAGGCGTTGGCAGAGCGATTCCTTCTGAGGGCTGTGAAAGAGAATCTGCTCCAGGCCTCTCTCCTCACTCTTTTGGTTTGCTGATGATCTTTGGCATCCCTTGGCTTATAAATGCATCGCCACAAACTCTGTTTCTGTGTTCGCATGGTGTTCTCCCTATGTGTGTATCTTTCTCTTCACGGGGCGTTCTTTTCAAAAGGACATCAGTCATATAGAATTGAGGCTCACTCTACTCCCTATGATCTCATCTTCGCTTCACAAATTACATTTGCAATAACTTTATTTTCAAATAAGGTCATTTAAGTACTGGAGATTAGAACTTTAATATATGAATTTGGGGGTGGGAGGACTCGATTCAATCCATAGTAACGATGAAATAATTATCCTCATTTTCCATTTATTTATGCCCCTTTCTCCCCAAAAGTTTCTATTTAAACTTTTCTAGTTGTGTGTGTGTGTGTGTGTGTGTGTGTGTGTGTGTGTGTGAGAGAGAGAGAGAGAGAGAGAGAGAGAGAGACTCTTTTCAGAGTTACTTAGGACTTTTTGTTTTAAAACAATATTTCCTTTGAAGATATTCTGCCTTGTTAAAAAATATACAGCATTACAAAAAGGGATTAAAAATGGAGACAAACCTGATGCAGACCTCCCCACAGGCCCAGCACTGCCACCACTTGTTCTCAAAGTTGACATTTGAGTCTCGAGGGTAATCGCAAACACAGAATTCATTCCGAAAATCTCTGCTGCCCGGTTGGAACAACTGTTAGTGTTTATATGGCACATGGTATGATGAAGATTACATTTATTTTAGATTAGTCTTGGGGCTGACATTGTCGTTCTAAAAGTCTGGAAATGAAATTACAAATTTAAAGAGTTCCTCTTAGTGGCAAAGCCCGCTGTTTGCCATAGCAGATGCTGTCAGTGTTCTGCCCGTATCCTGTAGGCGCTTGTCCTCCTGAAAGCACCTGTGACTCCCTGCCAGAGGGCTTTCTAGAGGCCTGCATGTAGCACAGGCTGGAAGGGCTGGGGGCTTAACACCCCTTGGAGCACCCCTCAGCCAATTGTAGATGGCAGTTGGCAGATGAACGCTCCAGCTTCTCTGCAACTTGGTTGAGAAATATCTGCACAGTTTCCCAGTAACTCTAAGAAATATCTATGCTGACTCTCAGGGTTCCCAGCTGCATTAAGCTTCAGTTAACCATTTTCACAACTTGATTTATAATGCTCTCTCTCTCTTTTTTTTAGCTGTCTTTCCTTCATTCTCTCACTTCCCTACTTCCCCAGCATTTCCTGATTTCATCTAAATAAACTGCTTATGCAATTGACCCTTGAACAACAGAGCTTTAAACTAGTGGGTCCATGTATGCACAGACTTTTTTCAATACATATACTGGAAAACTTTTTGGAGATTTCAGACAAATGAACTGCTGATATAGTTTGGATATTTGCTCCCTCTAAATCTCACGTTGAAATGTGGTCCCCAGTGTTGGAGGTGGGGACTAGCGGGAGGTATTTGGGTCATGGGGGCAGATCCCTCAAGAATGGTTTGGGGCCGTCCTCACAGTGATGGGTGAGTTCTTGCTTCATTAGTTCACTGGCTGTTTAAAAGAGCACCATCCCCCATTCTTTCTTGCTTCCTCTCTCACCTTGTAACACACCAGCTCCCCTTCACCTTCTGCCATGATTATGAGCTTACTGAGGCCTCACCAGAAGCAGATGCCAGGACTATGTTTCTTGTACAGTCTGTAGATGTGTAAGCCAAAATAAGCCTCTTTTATTTATAAATTAACCATCTTCTTATATTCCTTTATTTAAAAAAGCTGTATAATCTAGACATGTAAAAAATTTTAAGAAAAAGTCGAGTATGCCATGAATGCATAAAATATATGTAGATATTAGTCTATTCAGTCATTTGCTACCATAAACTAAACACAAATCTACTATTAAAAAATTATCAAAACTTTACATTACAGAAAAGTTGGATTGCTGGATATGTACCATAGATTGAGGTCTGTGTCTGCAGTTGCCAACTGTTTCAAAATAAGTGGATACAGTATAAACATCATTGTTAAAAAAGAAAAAAGAAAGAAAAGAAAATTCCTGGAGCCAGTGTTGCAGCTATTTCAGCAGGTGTGAAATGCTTAACACTTTTTGTGAAATACCTTATCTCATATTGAAGATGCACCCTTTATCTGGATGCAAGATTGCTTTTAAAAGGCATACCTGGAGACTATTATCATTATATGACAGTTTAAAGCAAAAGGAAGGTGAAAGATCTAAAGCAAAAGAATTAAATGCTAGCAATGGATGGTTTGATCATTTTTAAAAGAGATGTGGCTTAAAAATGTCAAGTTATCGGGAGAAGCAGCTTCTGCTGACAAAGAGGCAGCATGAAAGTTCCCAGACTAAACGCCATTGAGCAAATTATTAAAGAAAAAGGATGTGTGATTGAATAGGTTTTTATTTTTATTCTATTTTTTTTAAAAGTTGGAATCTCACTCCATCGCCCAGACTGGAGTGCAGTGGCATGCTCATGGCCACCCCAGCATCAACCTGCTGGACACCAGTGACCGTTCTGCCTCAGCCTTCCAAGTAGCCGAAGCTACAGTGCATGCTACCATGCCTGGCTAATTTCTTATTTATTGTAGAGACAGGGTCTCACCAAGTTTCCTGGGCTGGTCTCAAACCCACAGACTCAGGCAATCCACTTGCCTTGGCCTCCCGAAGGGCTGGGATTACCGGCTGAGTCACTGAGCCCTGCCAGGTTTTTAATTCAGATTAAAGTACCCTATTCTGGGGAGTGGAGAGAAATGCCACACACAAAAATCTATTAATAAGGAAGAGAAGCAAACACCAAGATTGAAGGTGAGAAGGAGCAGGCTAACTCTTGTGTTTTGTGCAAATGCTACCAGGTTTATTATCAGGACCCCTATCTATAAAGCTGCTAACTACAAAGTGCTGGAGTGAAAAGATAAACACCAGTTTCCAGTCTTTTGACTGGATAACAAGAAGGCCTGGACAATGTGAAATCTTTTTCTGGATTGATTCTATCAATGTTTTGTCCCTGAAGCCAAGAAGTATATTGGCAGTAAGGGACTGCTTTTTAAAGTCTTTAGATATTGGCCAGTGCCCTGGTCACTCAGAACTTCATAAATTCAATGCCAAAGGCATCGAAGTGTTCTACTTGCCCCCAAACACAATGTCTCTTATAAATCAGCTTCTGATCAGGAGGTCATAAAGACCTTTAAACTCATTAGATGGTACTCTATAGAAAGGATCATCAACACTATGAAAGAGAACTCCAATACAAAGAACAAAAGAACATCGTGAAAGTCTGGAAGGATTATACCATAGAAGATGCCACCATTGTTATAGAAAAAGCTATGAAAGCCATCAACCTTGAAACAATAAATTCCTGCTGGAGAAAACTGTGTCCAGATGTTGTACATTATTATTTCACAGGATTTATGACAGAATCACTCATGGAAATCTTGAGAGAGATTGCAGATATGGCAAAAAGGTAGGGGATGAGGGGTTTCAAGATATGGATCTTGGAGAAATTCAAGAGGTAGCAGATACCACACTGGAGGAATTAATAAAAGATGACTTGATGGAGATAAATGTTTCCAAACCAATGCCAGACAATAGTGAATAATTTTTTTTAAAAAAAGCCAGAAAACAAAGTGACATTAGATGATCTGGCAGAAGGGTTTTAATTATTCAAGATGGCTTTAGGCATCTTTTATGACATGGCCCTTTTGATGATACAGTCACTGAAATGAAAGCAAATGGTAAGGAAGGATTGGTATTATATAGAAGGATTTCTAGAGGAATAAAAAAGCAAAAAAAGTCAGAAAGAATTATGATGTATGTCCATAAAGTTACACTGAGTGTGGCTGCCTCTCTTGCCTCCCCTTCTAACTACTCTGTCTCTGCCATCCCTGAGGCAAGAGCAACCCCTCCTTTTCCTCCTCTGCCTACTAAATGTGAAAACAATGAGGATGAGGAACTTTGGGTTGGTCTACTTCCGCTTAATGAATGGTAAACATATTTCTTCCTTATGATTTTTTCTTATATTTCATCCATCTTTCCATCTATTTCTTCCTTATGATTTGCTGAATTAACATTTTCTTTCCTCCAGCTCACTTTAGTGTAAGAATACAGTATAAATAACATACAAAATATGTGTTTATGTTATTGGTAAGTCTTCTAGTCAACAGTAGGTTGTTAGAAGTTAAGATTTGGGGGAATTGAAAGTTATACATGTATTTTTGTTGTTGTGTATGGAGGATTGGTGTCCCAAATCCCCTCATTATTCTAGGGTCAAATGTACATTGTCTTAGGATTGGCTTTTTGGGGTTACCTAAACTAAGGTCACTACTTTCCTAACAGCTATTCCCTTCTTTCTTGTTTCCATAACGTCAATGTTGCTGAAATTCCCACCCCTCTTCCCAGTGCCACGGACTTCAAATGAGGCTGGCCCACTCCTGCTCCTGGAAGCAGAGTTCTGATTGGTCTAGATAGATCATGGTTTTCCATCCTTCTAGGCATGGGCAAGTGTCTCAATTATTACCCATGAGACATGAAGGAAAGTCAGCTAGGGGATTGTAGAGACACAGAAAGGGTCAGTTTATTTTCAGCCTCTGATTTTTCTTTTTTTTTAAATGTGTCGATGAGATGTTGACACTATTGCAACCATCTCACAACAAGGGAAAGTATTGGGAGGACAGAGCCAACACAGGGGAAGGCAGAGCCATGAGAATCCCCCAAAAGAGCTAGAACTCCAATTACACTGAACCTGAAGCTACTCTGTCTTTAGAATTCTTTTTTTTTTTTTTTTTTTTTGCTTTCTAAAAGGTCTTTAATAAGCTACCTTGGGAGCGCAATTGAAAAATAGAAGTTGGTATAATCAAAACACATGTTTCAGTGCAGCTCCAAAAATCTTTTATAAATACAGCCATTTTGGAAGGACGATCCTGGATCAGAAGTGTTATTCCTTGTGTATCTACATTATGTGTGCATGTCTCATCTCAGTTGTCATTGTCTCTGTAATTTCCTCCTGAGTAGCGATCAGAACCACCCTGGTTTCTGCCACCATAGTCTCTGGACCATCCATATCCATATCCATATCCTCCAGGTCGGTTGTCATATCTGCCACTCCCATAGCCTTGGTCTCCACCACCTCTAGAGTAGCCACGACCACGGACCCCAAAAGCACCCCCTCTGGTTCCCCGGGCAGACTTGCCTGCATGGTCAACACGGATCTGGTGACCGTCCAGGGACTCTCCATTCATGGCTCTCATGGCATCTGAGACATGCTCTGGGTTGGTGAAGGTGATGAAGCCAAAACCCCGGGATCGCTGAGTCTCCCAGTCCTTGACAACAACCACCTCAGAAATAAGGCCAAAGCTGCTGAAGTGGTCTTCCAGTGCCTGCCCATCGGTGTTAAAGTTGAGCCCTCCCACAAAGAGCTTTCCTTCTTCAGAAGACATGGCTGTGAGTTCGAGTCCTGGAAGTTAAAAAGTAAAAGAGCCGGACAGACGGCAAGCTCTAAGGACCGGAGAGAACAGGCTAGAATTCTTGTTATGTGAAATAATTCTGTTTACTTAAAGCAGTTGAGTCAAGGTTTTTTGTTACTCTAGAGAGAAAACATCTAATTAATATATTTTTGTAACTAGAGAAAAAAAATTGTTAGAATGTCCAGAGGCTGGATGTGGCCACTGAAGCAGAAATTAAAAGCCAAGAGGGGTCCAACAGACATTAGGACAATTAGGTCAAGGGCCAGAGGTGGGGGAGGCAGGAGAAGATATGAAATCAAGTTCACTAGGTAATAATAGTAAACAACACTAAAATGTACAAACTCCAGAAAAGTGGAGCATCAAGAGCAAAGAATCTGCCAACCTGTCTTCTTTCTCTCCTTCCTCCCTGCAACTGTCATTTACTGAGCACATAGCCTATTCCAGCGCACTTCTAGGAATTGGGTATTCTGTGGTGAACAGAAGCAACAAGGCCAGAGCCCTTGGGAAGCTTGAATCCAGAAGATTCACCAGCAAGTTAGAGTCTAGTATTACATTATGGAAAAAAGAAAGTGTACACATGCATCAGCTCAGATCAACTCTGGATACAGCCGAGATGCTATGTCTGCTGCTTTCACCCACAAGTGGAAACCTCCTCCTAGGCGCAAAGGAGACAGAAATGACTTCTGATCCCAGTCAAAACTATTGGTGGGGATGGAGGAACATGTATCATCCACAAGGGTACCCGCATAATAAAAATTTGTATACTTAACCTTGAATTGTACCCCACAACTTAAAAAAAAATTTAAAAAACTATTGGTGACTAAGCTATGCCAAAGGAGGTGGGGGGACTCTTCGGAAGGCCACAATGGAAATCCTGAGAACCAACTGATATTGGTAAAACAGCCCTCTGGAAAAGTTACTTTTATTTTTTTAAAAATATGGCATAAGATGGACAGTGGTGCTTGGCAAATGATTTTTCTCCTCAGGTAAGCAATGGTTTAAGTTGAGGAAGTCAAATAAGATCAACTGAAAAGCTAACTGGAAATCTGAAATAAGTTCTTTCTCAGTATGAGAAAATCTGCTGTGATGTCTGCCATGGGTTCAGAAAGAATGGCAACTACTCAGATACCTATTTTCTTTTCTTTTCTTTTTTCTTTTTCTTTCTTTCTTTCTTTTTTTTTTTTTTTTGAGTTGAAGTCTCATTCCATCACCTAGGCTGGAGTGCAGTGGCACACTCACCACCACCCCAACATCGACCTGCTGGACTCTGGCAATCCTTCCACCTCAGCCTTCCAAGTAGCCAGAACTACAGGAGCACACTTCCAGCTAATTTTTGATTTATTGTAGAGATGAGGTCTCGCCAAGTTGTCTGGGCTGGTGTCGAACCCGCGGACTCAGGCAATCCACTTGCCTCGGCCTTCCAAAGTGCTGGGATGACAGGCTAAGCCACCGAGCCCAGCCAGATACCTATTTTCAATAGCCTAATTGCAGGAAAAATGAAATAAGGAAAGTCTTGCCTCCTTTTTATCCCTATGGGAACGCTTATTTTGTAACTGAGAGAAAAACAGCAAAAGTACAAAATGATATTTATTTATTTTTCTCCTTGTGATCAAGCTTATGCTATAAAAACTGAATCTAAAAGATGGTAGGTACCCATTCCTGAGTTTGAGCAAAAAACCAAATCAGTTGACCCGAACATCTCTTAAACACAAAGTGCAATATTACTTATACAATTTAAATGTAGATTGAGCTTTATTGTTTATGAGCCCCTGAGACTTTCCTAAAATGTTTTGCTGAATGTTTATCATTTGTACATTAAACCTGGTAACACCTTTTTTTTGTGCTGACTTGCAGATGGCTGTGTTACCTACTGTTGTTTTGCTTCGCATATGCTCTGCTTTATTTTCAAACATATTAAAAATATCCACTTATACACATTTATGCTCTCTTTTCAAGGCAGCATACCTGATAATGATGGTATTAAAATGTATAATTTTTGCTAAAAATATTGTGTGTTTTTGAGCACATTATGAAAGCGTAAAGACTAGTTTTTATTCATTTATTTATTCGTTCACTCAGAAACATTTGTGGAACACCTATTAATTGCTAGAGCACCAGGCTAGAAGCTAGATTTATCACTGTAAGTCTGTTTGTAGAACCTACTTTTCTCCTGCAGTCTTATGATGAAGCCAGCACCAAGGCCTAAATAATGAATTAATACAAAATGGCAAAGAAGAGTTTTGGTGAGACATAAGAATCAAGTTTTTTTGGGTAAAAGAAGAGTTTAAGGCAGGGCCAGATTTAGACACTGAGAGTTTTAGAATGGAAAATACAAGATAGAAATGATCAAGAGATACTATGAAGACCATGGGAAAATCTGAAGCCAATGATCACAGATGCCAACAAACAGCAACACAAGCAGTGTTTTGTTTGTGTTTGGTTAGTGTGGGCAAATTCTCACTGACAGAGAACCATGTTGAAGGCTCTGAGCTCCATCCGTTAAGACCAGTTTGTGTCTGAGAGGTCCATCTGGTACATCTACAAAGTACTGTTTTCAACGATCTGAGACTTTACAACTTTATCACAGAAAGCCAATTCCTACACAATCACTGTTTTAATTTTTTCTTACGAAGTTCTATTTGCTTTCCAATTCCGATGTAGAATTCCAACACTACCATAAAAGGTATAATTTGGATTTCTTCTGCCACATGAATCTGTAGTGTTTCTTCTTTGATTCATAACCTAGAAGTTACCTCTGCTACCTGAATATCCCTCTCCTCTAAGATGCGAAGAGCCGAATATCGTACCATCCAAGCCAACAAGTTAGTGAGAGGGAGACTTAAAGACAGTAAAATGTTCCCAATTTTAAAAGCCCATGTTCTCACTCATTAGTGGATCCTGAACATGTACTATAATACTATAAGAAAGGGATTGGCAGTGGTAGGATACCCCCGGTGGAGGTAGGGGGGTGGAGAGGACAAAACATCATTAAGGGCACCTGATCTCAAACCAGGCGAAGTGGGGACCAAAGGGAGGCCCAAATTTTACCTGCACAATGATCACTTGTATATCTAATCCTGAATTGTATCCCACATCTTTGAAAATAAAAATAAATAAATAAGCAAATCAAATAAGTTCACATAAATGTGCAAAGCTTAATGCGATGGGTAGGAAAGATTGGCAGACTAATGTTTAGAGAGTACTGGAATCAAAAGGCAAACCCTGATTCTGCATTATAATTGCTCTCAGAGCTAATCAGTCCCTAGAAAGTGACTTAAGTTAACTATCTCAGGAGGGATATATATGTAAGTCAATTCGTTATTTATGAGAATAAATAGCCAAAATCCTTATGTCATCTTTCTCAATCTCAAGGGACCCCTAAAATCCATCAGGAGTTTTCTCAGGGATCATAAACTAAATATAACAAAAGTCAAAGTGTTGACCGGGCACGGTGGCTCAAGCCTGAAATCCCAGCACTTTGGGAGGTTGAGGCGAGAGGATTGCCTGAGCCTGCGGGTTCGAGACCAACCTGGGCAACATGGTGAGACCTCATCTCTACAATGAATCAAAAAATTAGCTGGGCGTGGTAGCGCACGCCTGTAGTTCTGGCTACTTGGAAGGTTAAGGCAGAAGGATCGCCTGAGCTCAGCAGGTCGACACCGGGGTGGCTGTGAGCGTGCCACTGCGCTCCAGCCTGCGTGATGGAGTGAGACTCCAACTCAAAAAAAAAAAAAAAAAAAAGTCAAAGTGTCTTTTATACAGGCAGTGGCACAGCTTGGTAATCTGATTTGTGCGCTTGTTATCTAAACTCTCACACAAGGCAGGTGGGGCTGTGGATTCATTCCCAAGTCCCAAGTCCTAAGAGTCAAGAATGAACATTGGAATGGAGCTGGGCTACCCCAGCGTTTAGTTGTATGAAGCAAGTAGAGAGATATGGATAAAGATTATTCAAAAGGAAAGTCATAATTAAGAAAAGGGGACCATTAAGGGTTGAGTAGACAGGAAGGGGAGTCCAGAGAGTGACTCAAAATGCTGGGTTAGAGTCAGAGGTCTTTTTCTGGGGCACTTGTGTGCCTTATAAATAAATCGGGAAAGATCCGTCAAGGGTGCCTAGTAATTCAGATACATGACACTGGAATTCCATTGACTGGAAACTTTTGTGCTTGCATTGTCTACTGGATAAAAACTGACAGAATTTACCTCTTGTTTTCCTGATGACTGAAAGCTATGCAACCTATGAATCATATTAAATATTAATGGCAAGACTGATGTACCAACAATGGGGGGGGTCTGACACGTTAATCAGTTTTACTGTGCAGTCCCACAAATTGGAGGCAATGGATGATGAAATATTTAGTCATACATTTTCTTAGGAATGTTGAAGATTATAGATAAAATCCAATACAGCACAAAGATCATCTCGGTTTCAGGATCTGCATTTGCCCTCAGCTACTCTGGAGCTTGATTTCCTGTGCTCTGAGCTGCAGGAAGCTGGCTTTTATAGATACATCCACTTCTGGTTAACACCTCTTCTGTCCTCCACTTCTGTCTAGCCAACAAGAACCACTAGCAGAAAGTGAAAAAGTGGAAGAAGGATGAGCTTCTGGCTGCAGGCCTCAAAGACTTCTCAGGTCTCAGGAGCCATTTATGTTCTTTAGAATTATGCTTATTGATATTGACAAACAAAAAAAAAATTATGTCCATTGATTTTACGATCATATCAGAAATTAAAACTGAAAAAATTGACATTAACTTATTAATTTATTTATTTTAAAAATACCAACAAAGCCATTGTACATTGGCATAAATAGCATGCTTTTGTGAAAAAATAGCTGTCTTTTCCCTAAACAAATAAATAATAGTAATAGTAATTAAATCGACATTGTTTTGTATTTTTACAAATCTCCTTAATATATGGCTTCATATAAGACAGTTGGATTTTGAGATCTGCTTCTACATTTAATTTGTTGCAATGTTACATCATGTAGTCCTCAAAAAACTCCATAGTATACTCATGAGAAAATAGAAAAATAAGGCAAATGATATTTCAGTATTAGTTTGAAAATAGTTATAAAAGGTTTTTTTTTTCCTTTTCTTTTAATTTTTTTATTTTAAAGATGCGGGGTACAATTCAGGATTAGGTATACAAATAAAAAAGGTCTTAAGGACCCAGGAAGTACCCCCCCCCCCCAAAACTACTGGTCAGCCTACTTGTGACCCTGGCATTCTCTCACTAGCTCTCTTGCTCTCTCTCTCTTTCTGTTCCAGGTTGCAAGTAGGCAGTGGCAATGTTCCTTGATCAAACCTGCATCTCCTATTGGGAGGTCAACCTGCAGTTATAGGATAAATGATCCATCTCCTAGCCCTCCTTCCAAATCCAAGGACAATGAAGTTTTCCTGTTTTTGCTAGCCTTGGGTTGCTTTAGCATTCCAGATGTCTTTTGATGATCTTGCTTATATTTTTGTAAATAAACTCTTCATTAAACTCTCTTCCATCTGTGTGTGTTTGTGTGCCTGTGGTAGACAGACTCTAAGCTGGCCCTCCATGATCCCAACTCCTGGTATTTGTATAATTTTATCCACTTGAGTTTGGGAGGGACCTGTGACTTGCTTCTAATCCACAGAATGTAGTAAAAGTGATGGGATGTCATTGTCATGACCATATATGTTGTATAAGAATCTCTCTTGCTAGCAGATGCATTGTAGAGGCTCTCCTCACTGACTTGATCAAATAAGTGACCATACTGTGAAAAAGTCCATGTGACAGGAGCTACAGGCAGCCTCTAGCCAGCATTCAGAAAGATCCTAACGAAATGTACTAACAATGTGAGTGAACTGGAAAGCAATTCTTCCCCAACGGAGTCCCCAGATAAGAACACAGCCTGGTCAACACCTTGATTGTAGCCCTATTGAACCCAAAGCAGAGAATTTTCCTAAGCCTTCCCCAGATTTCCTGATTCACAGAAACTGTGAGATACAAAAATGCACGTTGTCTTAAGGTGCTAAGTTTGAGGTAATTTTTTACACAGCAATAGATAACGAACACAGCGCCATTTTCTTCCTAAAACCCTGACTCAATACACAGCAACTATTAACAAAAATTCTTTTTATCCCTGCCTTCCAATTTTAATCAACCTTTTCCATATTTATGTCCATATTACATAATGGTTACAAAGTAACAACTAATAATGTGAAGAAGTATGTATGTAGTGGTACTAGAGTTAAGCATTTTAGTTGTTTAAAAACTTGTCCCAATTGACTTTTTTCTGTGTTAGAAGAACTTAGTATATAATGGCCATACATAGTAGACTCTTTTGCTTTTAACTTCATAAAAAGTTATATAATTGCAATACATACAGACTATTTGCATGTGGCTCAATATAAAGTATGTGTATAATTTTTAAATTATAGTATCTTGATGACCTGTATACCCATCACCCAGCTTTAAACACTGATTACAAAATACTTTGATGCTAATGCCCTGGGTGTGCAACTAAAAGCTCATTTTCTTACCAGTTTTTTGATAACCAGTATCCTTCATTTTGTGTTTATCACTTTCTTTTCTTTTATTATAGGTTATCATATAAATATGTATGTCCAACATTACGCTGTTTCATTTTGCATGTTTTGGAACTATATATTTATTCCTCTGCAATATTCTTTTGTTTCTCAATTTTGATTCATCTATGATATTGTGTGTAGCTGTAATTTATTCATGTTTTATTGTACCCGAACTTAGTAATCTACTCTCTAGTCTATGTATATTTAGTTTATCTCCAGTTGTTGTTATTACGAACAATTCTGCTTTGCACAGGAGCAGGAGTTTAATAATTCTAAGGAATATACCTAGGAGTAGAATTGCTGGATTGTAGAATAGGTTCACATTTAACTTTACTAGATAATGCCTAGTTTTTTTTTCCAGGGTGGTTCTGCTAAGTTATACTTTCACAGTGCATAAGACTGTTGTTGTACCATGTCTTTTCAACAAGCCTAACTTAATTTAATTAGATATATTTACATTGTTCTTTATTTTCTCTACCATGACCAAGAATGGGGACAAAAAAGTAAACTTATATTAGTTATAGAAAGTAAAGAAATCTGTCTTTTTCTTATTTATTAACTAACTTACTCATCAAAGAGTGAATTCACTATTTGAACACTATATTGAATTCACTAGTGAACTCAACAAATATTTATTGCAAGCTCACTTCAGATCAGGCATTGTTGTAGAAACTGTACATACAGCAGTGAGCAAAACAAACCACCTGACCTTGTGGAACTGAAATTCTACCAGAAGTAGACAGACAGCAAACAAGAAAAATAAGTCAACTATATAACATACTGGTGACTAATCAATAGAGTGGAGGAAACATTCACACAAGAAGGGAGCATAGGATGTGTTGGGGTGAGAAAAGGGATACAATTTTATGTTCTTTGGCCAGAGAAGTCTTCCCTGAGAAGAGAACATCTGAATAAAGTCCTTCAAGCAGGTCATGGAGGACCCACAAGAAATTTGTAGGAAGAACATTCCAAGCAGACCAAATAGCAAGTGTGGCAGCCTAGAGGTGGAAGTGCTTTGGTTATGCTCAAAGAAAACCAAAAAAGGAGGCTCATGTGGCTGAGTAAGGACAAGAGTAATGGGGTTAAGATCAGTAGCAAAGGATGCAGTTTAAATAGGATCTAAATAGGGCATTTAGGTCATTGAAAGGACATAGATTTTTACCCTAAGAGACAAAGAAAGCCATTGAAATGTTTTCAGCAGAAGTGTGACATGACCTGACATGTATTTTAAATGGATCACTGGCTGTTGGGCAGATGATAGAGGACCAAAGAGGGAGCAGGGGAACACTTAAGATATAAAGGCAATAATTCAGGCAGTAGATGATGATGGGTGAACCTGATTTTGAGACTGAGCAGCAGGGTTTGCTGATGGATTGGCTGTTGTGGGCATGAGGGTATAAGATTAAAAGAGTTGCCAAGGTTGACTCCAACTTTTTTGGCTTGAACAACTAGAAGGATAGAGATGCCATTAGTACAGCTGGACAAGGACATAGAAAGAGTAAGTTTGGGGATGGTTAGAGATAAGTTTGAAGTATTCATTAAACATCCATGTGGAAATATTTAATGTGTACTTCTGCATATGAGAATGGAACAAGGTGTCAACTTCAGCACTATTAACATTGAGCCAATTAATTCTTTGTTGCAGGAAGTTGTCCCGTGCATTGCTAAATGTTTAGTAGCATCCCTGGCTTATACCCACTAGATGCAAGTACCAGTCTTCCCCCCGGGTATGACAACCAAAAAAGTCTCCAGGCATTGCTAAATATTCCCCAGGGTGTGGGTGAGAGGACATACTTGTCCTGGCATAAGACGCCCTGAATGAAATGGAGTTATAAAGAGAAGTCTGGCTAAAGATATCAATTTGATATTTACAAGCATAAAGATGGCATTTGAAGTCATTAGACCTGCTGAGAACACCAAAGAGTAATCAGAAAAAAGAGATACAAAGGCTCCAACATTTGGAAGTCAGAGAGATGAAGAGTGACCAGCAAAGGTTCAGCAAACAAAACATAAGGAACAATGAGTCAGAAAGAGAAAAACCAAGAGCATGTGATGTCCAAGTGCAGAAGAAAGGTGTGTAAAAAGGAAAGAGTGCACAGCTATATCAAATACTGTTGGTGAGTCAAGTAAATGAAGACTGAGAATTGATCATGGGGCCTATTAACATGGAGGTTACTGGTGACTTTGATATTATCTGTGAAGTAATTGGGGCAAAAAAATATTTCTAGTTGATTACAGAAAGAACAGAGGAAAAATAATTATGGACATTGGGTACAAACATTTTTTTCAATGAGCTTGCTATAAAGAGAAAGAGAGACGGCAAACATCAATTAGAGAAAGAAGTGAAATCACAATGGGGGAAATGGCAAAGCATGTTTTTTTAGTGATGTAAACATAAATTCAATTCAGAGGACAATTTTGGTGATGCAGAAGAGAGAGGAGAAAATTGTTAGAGTGATATTCTTGGATAGGCAAAAGATAATTGTTCGTGACACTTAAGTCGTAATATGTACATTTCAAAATATGTAGTAGACACTAAGGATGCTAAGTTTGAGATGCACATAGCAGATGCCCTTATTCTCTTGTCACTCTTCATCTTGTACATGCCTACAGATCCTATCTCATGCACAGAATGAGGGCTTTCTCTGACTGGAAGAGCAAGTTTGGTCCATAGATGTTGACCTCTTCTCCCCCAAGCAGCCCTCAGCCAATGACAGATGGGTGTTGAAGTATCAGTACTCTATGAAGGTTTCTATGCCCTCTCCTGGAGATCTTTAGTAGAACTGGGTTCCAGTTGCCCCTGACAGTAATCTCATTAGCACAACCCGTATTGACTGCCTTCCCCTGCCTCTCTCACTTCTTCATCCCTCTATGGTGCCAGTGCTTCCTGGGATCATCTCTCAAGTAAGCTACTCACATTCAAATCCTTGTCTCAATGTCCACATCTGGGAAACCCAACCCAAGACAATATAAATTCAAATGACTTTGAGCTAAACTCTACTGTACAGTACAGTATGTCTTATAAGTCAAAAAGAAAAATTGCCATTCCAGGCTTACTTCAACAATGCCTATATGCCTTAACAAATTTCAACCCAGACTATAACACAAAAGACTGTTTATCTTGACTAAAATGGCCCCATATCTGAGCTTGAGTGTCGTTCTCTGTCACATCAGTGTGACAGCACTAAGTGTTTAGCTCGAATAAGTGGTTCCCTGTCCTTTGATAATACATCATGGATCCAGAGTTCTCTTCACAATTTTCAGCTCCATCAAGAGTAGCCCAAGACATCTCAGAATTCCCAGAGATTTTCAAACTGTGCTTCATTTGGTCTATTATGTACTCATTGTGTCTTGTCCATTTGAACTGGATTCCCCAGGGAATACAATTAGGTAGTCTTTTTTTTTTCTTTTCACACTCTCTAGCCTGACATTTTATTTTTTTGTCTAAATTGTTGCATTGCTTCCTCCTCTACCACCTACCCCGCCACACTCAGCTTTCACTTAAAATCCCACAAAGTCGGGCAACTATAATGTAGTTCTTTCTCTGTTCTTCACACCAGCAGATTTCAGTTTGCATAGTTAGGTAATAATAGCTAATTTTTATGTGGTATTTCATATGTGCTGGACACTGTTCTAAGTGCTTTTCATGAAAGTTTTCTTTCCTCACGTCAATGCTATGTCACATGTTTTATTCTGACCCTCATTTTATGTGATTGAATTATTGTAGATTTCAGTTAGAATTTTAAATTCCACAGCATCTCAGGGATAGAAACAACCTTGAAAGTTTATTTAGGTAACTTTTCCTTGATAAATAGAGATGTATCCAAGTGTTCCTAGAATAATTATAGATCCGAATCTTAGAAACAGCTTAAAGGTTTCTGTAAGACCAGCCTGGCCTTTCTCTCCAATCAACCCCCATGAATGTCCCCTTTGCTCTGAGAGTCCAGTCACAATGGTTTCTGTTTCTCCAGTGAGAGAATCTCTCTCTGTTTTAGGGCTTTCATCAGTGCTGTTCCCTCTGCCTTGCACTCTGTGGCGGTCAAAATATTGGTCCCCAGAGATATCCATGTCCTAATCTTTAAAACTTGTAACTATGTTACTCCACACGGCAAAGGGACTTTAAGTCATTAAATTAAGTATCCTGAGATGGGAAGATTAGCCTGGAATATCCAGGTGGGCCCAATGTGATCAGCAGGGTCCTTATAAGAGGGAGGCAGGAGGGTCAGAGTCGGAAGGTAGGAGATATAATCACAGAAGCAAAGGTCAGAGTGTTGCCATCTCTGGAAGAAGGCCTTGAGCTCAAGAATGTAAGCAACCTCTAGAAGGTGAAAGAATAAGGAAGGAAATTCTTTCTTAGAGCCTCCAGAAAGAATGTATCCCTGCTAACCCATGTTAGACCTCTGAACTCCAAAACTATAAGATAATGAATGTGTGTTCATTTATGCCACTAAGTTTGTGGTCATTTGTTATAGCAGCAAAGAGAAGCTAATACACACTCTATTTTCCCCCTACTTGCATCTTCACTTTCAGTCTTACTGGTCCTTTGGATCTTGACTCAAATATCAAAGTACCCCTTTATCAGGGATCCTTCCCTTACCGCTTTGAAAAATAGCTCACCAGAGAAATGTCCCTGTTATATTATCATAGCATCCCATATTTTCCCTTCATGGCACTTAACACTTTGACTACTTGATTAATATCTGTGTAATCCACAATTCCATGAGGGCAGATTTTATGCTATTTTTTCCTCACCATTATATTCCCAGAATCTCACACAGTAATACAATAAACACTCAATAAATTGTTGTCTAGTGAATAAATAAAGTAATTAGCTAATATAGGATATGAAAATGATTTGATAGCTTTAAAGAGACATATACACAATAATGTTACAAGTTTAACTAGTTTGGCCTTCAAATAAAAATCGATACTGTGTATAAAAAGCACACTAATTATCTATGAAGCATCACTTCTATATTTAAAAGGTACCAGAAGTTTAAAGTTAGAAAAGTTGCTAGTTGATAAGGAATTAGAGACTCTCTCCTCATTTTCCTCTATCACATTTTAATTTTTTTTCTAAATCATGTCTCAAAACTACCTTGAAAAGAAAATTGTCTCTGAAACTGCTTTTATAATCCCTGCTGTGTAGTGGTAACAAATCCCAAAATCACAATGGCTTTACACACAGATTAAATTATTTTTTATTCTTACAAAGTCTGAAAAGAGTCAGCAAACTTGTCTTCTGTCCAGTGATTCAGTCCAGATTGTCTTCATTTTGTGATGCCACCATTTCAACCTACGGCTTCCAAGGCTGTTGTGTCAGCACAAATCACAAAGAACTCACAGTCTTTAAAAGCCTTGCTCCACACGTGACATATCGTTCAACTCATAAGACATTGGCCTGAACCAGTCACCTTGGCCCAAACCAACTACAAGGCAGTCTGGGAAGTATAAAGGGCACAGAGAACAGTATTTGGTGAGCACCACTGTCTTGCCCACAATAGTTACAAATGTTGTTTTGGGGAATGATTCACCATGTATAAGCTATAAGCAAACCACAAGATGTCGCTTCCAAAATTATATTTTAACACATTTAGGAAGTTCCAGCTCTTCAGAGAAGCAGTACCATGACCCATTTTGTAAGGAGTCTTGTGAATAATCACTTCAAGCATCTCTCTTTTAAGAAAAAAACATTTGTTTATATTTGCTTTTCTTAATGTGCTATATGCCGTAGCATGCTAGAACTGGCTTCCATTAGCTCTGAAGTAGATTTTGCACATCTCTTCCCAACTCCCATCTTTGTGTTATGTGACATCACAAGAGTAGCTTGAATGTGATCACAGTGAGGAATATTTATACCATGGAAATTAGCAAATGTTACATATCAGGACTTTTTTTGTTTTCCCAAGAGCCAGTTGTTAAACAGTGACTAGCACACCACTGTATACACTGGTAGCTAAAACGTTTGTTTGCTCTTAGAAATCAGATTGTAACCGTGTTAAAATGATGACTTCTGAAATTATAAAACCATATCATCTTTTTTGTGCCTGTGAGTCTGTGCACATGGCTGACAATGCAGTATAGTAAAAGGCTCTAAAAGAAGAGTCAGCAAATCAAACTTCTATTCCAGATTCTGCCACTAATCATTCATAAGTCCTTAACTAAATCACCCGGTCTCTCTCAGATGCAGGTTTTCACATGTAAAAGGATTTGCAATGACAGCTGATCTCCTAAGTATTCTCCAGTTCTAATATTTAAAATACAATACCTAGGATGAGTCAAGATGTGACCTCAGACGCCGTGTTAAGATTGAAACTACCTAAAAACACCTTATTAAGTCAAGGGCAGAGTGTTGCAATTTGTTTCTAAATGATTCTGTTAGGATTTATTTTTTGCCCTGAAAGTAGTATGCAGATGTAGTGCAAAGATATATATGAAAGAAGGAATGGAGCTGTGTCGTTGCAAATTAAATAAAAGATTTACATTGCGAGAACTCACATCATAAGCTCTGTCATCTTGAGAATTAATCTAGTACAACTGCAGCATTTTTTATAGATCATATTTTTATACTGGTTTTTACTCTATCTATTGCTGTGTAAAAAGTCATCCCCAAATTTAGTTATTTAAAAAATAAACTAGAACGCTACATTTCACAATTTTCTGGGTCAGGAATTCAGGTATCAAATAGGATTGCTAGGTGGTATTCAGCTGGCAGTTAGGCTAATTTGGAATATCCAAGACAACTTTACTGGCAGGCCTGGTGCCTTGGCAAAGACAGCTGGAGGGCTGTGCTCACCTTGGCATCTGTCATTCTCCAGCAAAGTAGTTGGATTGCTTACATGATGTGTCAGACTGCCTCAGGGTTTGCAGAGACCAAAGCCGAAGATATCAGTCCTTAACAAAACTACGTCTGAAACTGACATAGTGTCACTTCTCCCACCAGCCCAGATTCAATGGGAGCAGTGTGAAGTAATTTTATAATCTTCTATAAAATCAAAATATACCTTAAATGCTAGCAGAGTTTCATGAAGACCTTCTGAAATCCTGTCTTCTCCCAGATATACCACTGCTACCACCAACAGCAAAGAGATAAATCTCTTTTTTAAGTTCCCTCAACATCATAGCAATTCTGTTTTAAGGCATGTGTTTCGAATGACAGCTACTTTGTTTCCTTGCCTTGCTGCCATCATTCATCCCAAGGGCTAACACTATGCCTTGCCCCTTGGTATGAACCTTGCAGCGTTTAGCACAATAGTAGTATATAGTAATTACACAAAAACATGTTGACATGTCAATTGTTTACAAAATTAGATACATTATGGCTAGATAATAAGTAATAGATAAAGCACTGGTAAAGAAAATATAGAATATGCTCATAGTGGGTCAGTCGCAGTGGCTCAAGTCTGTAATCCCAGCACTTTGAGAGGCTGAGGAGAGAGGATTGCCTGAGCTCAGGGGTTCGAGATCAGCCTGGGCAACTTGGCAAGACCTCATCTCTACAATAAATCAAAAAAAATAGCGGGGCATGGTGGTGCATGTCTGTAGTTCCAGCTACTTGGAAGGCTGAGATGGGAGTACCGCCTGAGGCTGCAGTGGCTGTGAGCATGCCACTTCACTCCAGCATGGGAGACAGAGTGAGACTCCAACACAAAAAAAGAATATGCTCATTGTCTTATTTGGAGACTGCAGATTAGTATCCAATTTCTTATAAGAAAAGACAACAAATCTATAGACAAAGATAAACCACATGAGAGAAAAATGTACAAAGGATATAAATGAGTCATTCCCAAAAGTAAAAATACAAATAATCAAGAAAAGGTGCTAAACCTTACTAAAAATTGGGGACTTGTAAATTACAATCAATGTAATAGCATTCTGCACCTACCAGATTGATAAAAATTTAAAATTTGACAATATCAAGTATTAGCAATACTCTGAAGAAATGGGAACTGCTGATTGATCTGAAAATTGGTAAGGTATCTCAGAGACCAAGTCAGTAGTATTTATTGAAACAAAAAAATATACACCGTCCGTGACCCAGTAATTCCACTTCTCACTAGCATTCCTTGTTCCTATACAAAAGGAAGCATTTTGATGTTGTCAAAATTATTGACAAAGTTACATATTTTATCATATTATTTAATAACAGTTAAATAAAATGGTTTACTAGCTGTAACCAACAAATTTCTGCAGGCAGGTATGATCTTGAATGTGTTAATAATATACTTGACATGTTTTGTACAATTATCATGTATAAGGAATCATGGTAAAAATTAATAGGGTTATATAGCATTATTTGCAAGTATGAAAAAAAAACCAACCTAAATAATCATCACTAAGGGAGGTGCCAAGGCATGTGTTTAAAGGTATGTGTTTCCAGGCATGTGTTTCCAATGACAACTTCTTTGCATTCTTGCCTTGCTGCTATCATTCATCCCAAGTGTTGGGAGCCAGCGTTGAGGCTGAGCTTTAGGGATCCAGGCGGGCTGCGGACCCTGAGACCACTAGGATGAGTTCAGGAGCTGATGGCCCATTTCCTTCCTTTACTGTTTGGCACGTTCCACTAACAGGGACTTTGATGAAACTTAAAGCTCTGAGAGTACGACAGGCATGGCTTACTTTAG
>CAUYQG010057217.1:0-10815 GCA_963574415.1 Tarsius wallacei | reverse complement strand
CAAAACCACACTGAGATACCACCTAACTCCAGTCAGAATGGCAATTATCAATAACTCAAAAAATAACAGATGCTGGAGAGGATGTGGTGAAAAGGGAACACTTCTACACTGTTGGTGGGAGTGTAAACTAGTGCAACCTCTGTGGAAAGCAGTGTAGCGATTCCTAAAAGTTCTAAATATCGACCTCCCATATGACCCCAAAATCTCCCTACTGGGAATATACCCTGAAGAGCTCAAATCACTCTATAAAAAAGATACCTGCACACATATGTTTATCGCAGCATTGTTCACAATAGCAAGAACCTGGAAGCAACCATGCTGTCCATCAAAAGAGAACTGGATTTTAAAAATGTGGTACATATACATGATGGAATACTATGCAGCCATTAAAAAGAACAAAATCATGAATTTCACAGCAACCTGGATGGAACTAGAATCTATAATATTGAGTGACCTCTCACGGAAATAAGATCTGAGTATCACATGTTCTCACTCATATAGTGAACCTTGAACATCCAGCATATTACTATAAGAAAATGACTGACAGTGGTGGGAAACTATGGCAAGGGAGGGGAAGGGAGATGGGATTAATGGTAGTCAATATCTGTCTGGGGACGGGGAGACACCTCTTATCAACAAGGGTGCCTGAATGAAGCATATTTGTATACCTAACCCTTAACTGTACCCCACAATGTCATAATAAAAAATATTGATTATTAAAAAAAAAAAGAAAGTAGACAATAGGTAAACTCAGATTGTACCTCTAATTTCCCTCATATTAACTTTTGGAATTTAATTGAGGTATTTAACCTCTCTAAAAACTTCATTTCTTTATATGTAACATGAGGAGACTGGTCCACATTTAAGGTTACTTTTTTCATCTAAGATAGTTCGTTCTATAGCAGAGCTTCTTTATTTCAAATCACCAAAACAATTCTCTCTTTTTTTTTTTTTTTTTTGAGTTGGAGTCTCACTCCTTCGCCCAGACTGGAGTGCAGTGGCACACTCCCGGCCTCCACAGCCTCGATCTGCTGGGCTACGGCGATCCTTCCGCTCAGCCTTCCAAGTAGCTGGAACTACAGGCGCATGCTACCACGCCCAGCTAACTTTTTGATTTATTGTAGAGATGAGGTCTCGCCAATTGCCCAGGTGGGCCTCGAACCCGCGAGCTCAGGCAATCCACTCACCTCGGCCTCCCAAAGCACAGGATTACAGGCTGAGAGACCGAGTCTGGCCCAATTCTCTCTTCTTAACTATTACCTTAGAATTCATGCAATAACACAAAGTAGGAAGTGAAGAAAAAACTTCAAATTGCAATTTTTATCATACTTAGGAGGATTTATGTGGTGTTTCTCATTACTGTTCAGCAAGCCTTCCTTACTTTAGGGTGAATGTGTCAGGAATAGGGTAACTAAAGTTCACAGCTTGCTCACACTTCTGGTTTATGCCTGATGTCCTCATGTAATTATAAATCATTTTTACTTTTATTCTCAAAAGCTCCCTGGCATGGATGATAAATTATATTGTCACCCTCACCAGATAGGACTACTGGAAGTTGTTTTGATAATAGCTACCATTTCTTGTGCTTTTAGACACTAGGCTGAAACACTTTTCACATGTCACATGTCTTCATACTTACCAACCCTAAAAGTTAAGTAGTATTAAAACTATTTTCAGATGAAGAATCATTTCCAGAGATGGCAGTAATTGCAAAGCTAGGTCTCCCTGACACCAAAGCCCATCTGTATATTTTACTTATTAGAGTCAGAATGTGAAAACTGAGCATTTCCATCCATAAACTAACTTCACAATGATATCCAGGTTCACCACTGACAATGAAAAAAAAAGGAGTATGTGAATAAGTTGAATTGCAAAAACTGAAAATGAAAGACTTTATGATATTACTTTTTGTTTATTATAGACATTCAAGTTTAGATGCTGTAATTTTCAATATTCTTCTATTTTTAAATTTCAAATACTCAAGCATTTGTGATATTAAAGAATTATTCAAAAGTTCTGATTTCCTTAAGTTAACCATATTGTCTGAACACTAATTTTCACAATGCATTTCATTTGTTAAGAAGAATAGAAAATAACTTATAACCATCAAGAGATGGAAATACAGTGTCATTGGATAAAAAGTCATGCTTGTTCATAACAAGGATCTGAGTTTTTCCCTGCTTTTATTGTACAGCTTTCCTTCTGTAACTTCATTCACTCCAAAGTCTTTTCTGAGTGTCTATTATTTGCCAGGTAGCTTTGCAAAGCGCTTAACAGAGTGTGAAGCCTTTTCGTTAACATTGTCAACACTGTCGAAATCTGTCTTATTCTAGGTCAAAGAAATTTCTCTTTTTGTTGGAGAAATCTGAAGCAAGTTTGAATGTGGAAGAGCCAACTTCTAACTTTCTTCAGAATTACCAATATAAATCCTAAGAAAATACAAATCAAGGCAATAGGTTGACCTATATCACCAAGTTTTAAATTTTTCCTGTCAGCAGAGGTATTTTGGAAAAGGCCCATATTTCTCATTGCATAACAAAGACACAAAATAACAACAAAAGAGAAAATAATATTGGCTAGCATGAATTTAGATTCTAGGTAAAAAGGTATCTATGTGAGAATACTTCTGCTAACATTGATTTCCTTAAAATCCAGCTATCTCCTTTTAATTGAAAGTTGTAACAGAAAATGATATCTGATTTACATTTCAAATTTCCACGTAACTATAAACTTTTATAGTGGTGAACAGATGTTGATGTGAATTTTACAAAGCTGACATATAGTTTTCAAATTCATGTCAGAGAAATGTCAAATTGAAACCAGGAAAAGATGAGCAAATTTCAGTGAGTACTAGGATTTGTTCAGTGTGACAATGTATTTTTCCAACTAAAATCCCAAGTTACTAATAGTTCAAATAAGTCTTCAACAATGTGAATCCAAGTTTATAGACATAGCTTGAAACCAAGTTTGTAGCTATGCAATTAGTAAATATATATATATATACACACACTCTCATGTACACACAAATATATTGTAATTTCAGGTCCTTACGTACACCATTGTTATTGGATTGTTAACTACAAAGTTGTCACAAATTGAGCTTTAATAAATCTTGACATCCATGATAGCAATCATTTCAAAAAAAAACTAGCAGCAACTAGTCGGGTCCAGAACAAACACTGCTTGATTTTGCCTCTGATACATTTGATTAAGTTTAAAAAAAAATGTAGAAATGATAGAGCTGGTGTGAACTCAGAATTGACCCCTTAAACTACTTCCCACTTCCAGTCCTGCATTCATTTGAATTAATATTAAGTTAATAAGGAACAACTCTCAGGAAGATAGAGGCCAGGCAAAGAGATAAACAAGAAGTTTATCTGAAGGGCATTCTAAGAATTGAAAAAAGTCTCTGTAAAACATGCAAAATATTCAAAATTGTCTCACAGGCCCACATTAAAAACACCAAAAGGAAATTTAGGTCAAAGGCTACATCCAGTTTCCTAAACTTTCTTTAAGATTATGAACCTATTAGCCCTTGGCATCTTAAGTCTAAGACATTTTGTTTGAGTAACAGGCCCAATTCAGGATTTTCTTACTGTACTGTTTCTTCCAAAGCTCAGATTTGTTTTGATGTGCTACAAAAGAGTATGTTGCTGATATTTAAAGAAACAGATAAGAACACAGGATATTGCATGCACAATATCATCTGTTAACTCATAGATCAAGAAGATTTAGTGACACTCTAGGCTCTGTTAATTATGTTTGCCACAGCCTCATAAAACATGTTTTGCACCGAACTATTTTCTATAGCTGGGCACAAACATTCACAAGGGTCCTTGTTGAGGGTTTGAACTTCTACTTAAAATCTCTATATAAAATTCCTAACAGGCAAAATAATTAAATAAGTCTGGAACCAACTTCACACTTTAATGCCATTTTATTGGGTGTTCTATTTTACTTCCATTTGTGGTTTAATAATTTCCTGTGCTCTTTGCTCATGACCAAGGAATCATATCACGGTATTTACCAGGCATTCATCAGTCCTGAAGGGTTGCCATAGCCTTGACACACAAGTCATAAAGCATCTATGCGGAAGCAAATGCTACTACAACTGTGGCTATTTTACATACAGCAAGAATCACCCAAGGGGCTTAGAACAAACATAGCATTGTATAACACAGGGCAGCTGGTTGGCTAAATGTGGCCCCCAGCTGTCAATGAGACAACTGATGATAATTAATTGCTAGAGAGTCAGAATGATTCTGCCTGTGTTTAAGTCCCTGGTCATAGGACAAGCTCTCTAGGAAGATTGCTTTCATTTTTTTAGACCACTAGGGAAAATTTTGGGCATGAAGGCAAAACAACAGATGCAGATGTACCTCAAATCTGGTGTTAAAATAAATTTGTAGAACGTGAATTATAGAACGTGAATTATAGATTTTTTTTTTTTACATTTAAGAGAAGGTTTTTAAATGGAGAACTGAGTGATTGTGTTTTATTGTAGTTGTCATTTGACTGCATTTATTTTATATATATACACTTAAACATTTTTAAGTAAAAGTTTTAAAGTACATAAAAGCACCAATGAAATACAAGAGAAGTTTTTGGTTAGTTTAAAAAACAGTTGTGTAATAATAAAAAAAATGCAAAAGAAATCCTTGAAAAAAATTTAAAATTCTCTTAAGCTAGGTAAAAACTTATGCCACGCTTAGCAAAAATCTAAAACTGTTCATCCTTTGGGAAAGTTCTGCCTGTGCTGTCCTGAGTTTCCCCATGCGCTTTTCTTTTTTTTTTTTTTTTTGAGTTGGCGTCTCACTCTGTCACCCAGACTGGAGTGCAGTGGTCGCTTCCGTCCACCGCAGCCTCGACCTGCTGGGCTCCGGCGATCCTTCCGCCTCAGCCTTCCAAGTAGCCGGAATTACAGGCGCGCGCTACCACGCCCGGCTAATTTTTTTGATTTATTGTAGAGATGATGTTTCGCCTGCCCAGGCAGGTCTCGAACCCGCAGGCTCAGGCAATCCACTCACGTCAGCCTCCCAAGGCGCGGGATTACAGGCTGAGCCACCGAGCCCGGCTATTTGTATATTTATAAATAAATGTAGCTATTATATATAATTGCATATATGACTATATATTTATATGTATATTTAGTCATATATACTAATATAAATATCTATGGATAAAATAAACATAATCCAAAAAGCCACACACCAATACACATGCACACAGATGCACTGACATTTGTATCTTGGGCCATTGTGCCTGTTTGCCACCTTCTAGCAGCAACGGGAACGGAAGAAACCACAGAAGTCTTTCCCTGCCAGTCCCCTGTGCCCCTGTGCTGATGGCAACACATGACCAGCGACTTTAGGGGCCAGGGGAAAACTCCCCTTTTGCCCTCTAAAAGTTTGCTGAAAGATCAACTGACCAAAGGCATATTAAGGCACATTTTTGGGAGAAAAGGCATACAAATGTATTATTGTGCATAGGGTAGAACCACAGAGTGATGGCCCCAAACCCCCAATGGGGTTCAGAAGCTTATATGCCCTTTTCCATAGGGGAGGGGGAGATGGGGATGTCAACAATTTTATTTTGAGAGGCAGTAAATGACTATTAGGGAGATTGAATGAACCAGGGAGACAAGCGAAAAAAAGGACAGGTGGACAACATGACGGTCAAGGGCCTTTCTCCCTTTAAGATTCAAAGATTCTCCAGGACTCTCAGATATGGTTGGGGGTGGGTGCAGAGGAGAGGTGGTAAGTTGGCACATTCCCCACCCTGGGTCAGAGGCTTTCAGAGTGTCAGCCTATATACCCAGGGGTGTAACTGTGGGCATCCTTGCCGCATAGAAAGAACAGGACAGGTGTTCATGTGGCTTCTGATGGGCCTTCTCCTGAGGGGGCAGGGTTGGGGGAGATTAGATCCTGGGGCTCAGGGTACAGTGTTCTCTGAACTAACTCAAGAAACATTTTCTGGGCAGTCACGGCGGCTCAAGTCTATAATCCGCACTTTGGGAGGCTGAGGTGGAGGGATTGCCTGAGCCCATGGGTTTGCAGTCTGGGCAACTTGGCAAGACCTCATCTCTACAATAAATCAGAAAATTAGCACGCACCTGTAGTTCCAGCTACTAGGAAGACTGAGGCGGAAGGATCACCTGAGCCCAGCAGGTCAAAGCTGGGGTGGCCGTGAGCGTGCTGCTGCACTCCAGCCTGGGTGACAGAGTGAGACTCCAACTAAAAAAAAGAAACATTTTCTATAATGTGCTGGGGGACAGGAACTGTCTGGGCTGGATGCTGGGGACACATCCAGGATAATCACATCTCTGCTTTTGGGTGGAGATAGACAGACCCAGACCCCCGGGGGCTTGATGCTGAGACAGGAACACATACGGGATGCAGGAGCCAGTGGTAGGGCCCCAACTTTGGGGACATGGACCCAGGGCTGATTCCTTCTTCCCTGCCCATTCCAAGAAGACCTCCAATAACCTTTGGGGTCCACGCTGGTAGCTCCGGGATAGCCAGGGGTGTGCTGAGTCTGCCTGCTGTCCAGGCCCCAAATGCAGTGAGTCATGGCAGCCTGGCTCTAGTTGCTGGACATCAGGATAGTCACAGCTGCCTCATGCAGCTTATTGGGTAACTTGGAAGAGACTGACGGTTTGTGGCTATTGAGTAACCCCTGAACTAACTTCACGAAACTTCACGTTTCTTTCTGGACCACTCCCCATCTTCCTCTTTCAGGATCAGACTGGGGGATGGGGAGCGCCACATGTCCACATCCACTAAGTGTTTCATTCAACAGTCACTTGACTCAGACCCCTTCTCTGGGTCCCCATCACTCACAGGAACAAGGCCACTTTGCTGGGGTAATAAAAAAAATGACAGCTGATATGATTGATCACTCATTACCTCCTCTGCTTCTGTCCTATCCTGGGCTTGGGTGACCCAGAGAGTTGGGGAGACCCAGAGAGAAATCCATAGGGTTCTGTCCTCCGACGTTCCCTGGCTCAGACAACAGTACCATTACCTACTCCTGTAACCAATTCTGGGCATCAGCCTGGACTCCTCCCTCACGTCCCTCATGTGCCCTCTTCTGTCTTCCTGTAGGCTCTGGATGTCTCCTGTCATGTCATTGATCATCTTGTATTGTAAAGGATCCAGTTGTCCATTTTTCCCCTCCAGACTCAACAAAGGCAGAGACTGACTGTGTCTCTCTTGTTCCCTGTGTATTCGTGGCACCTGGCACAATGCCTGGCACTTAGTAGATGCTAATGAAACGTTGTTGATTGAATGACTAAGTCCCCTTGATTTGATTTCATTAATGTCCCTTGGATCCGTACCTTTCTCTCCTCCCCCAGCCAAGGCCTTTGGTCAGTTCTCACATTCCATCTGGACCATGGAGCCATTTCCTGGCTGAACTACCTAACTCATCTCCCCCATTCAATGCATTTTCTACATTATAGCTGCAGTGGTTATTCTAAAGTACCCTTTCTCGCTACTCAGACCCCTTCTCTGGGTCCCCATCACTCACAGGAACAAGGCCACTTTTCTGGGGTAATAAAAAAAATGACAGCTGATATGATTGATCAGCCTAATCTCCATACCCTGTGAGCATGCTCAAGAAGATATGCAGAAATACAAAAACATGCAGTGATGCTCTGGAAACTAAAGATAAGAGATCACAGGGCAAAGTGCAAGGGAGAAATTGCACTAACTAGAAGATAGATGGGGCCAGATTGAGAAACACATTCTTGGATGACACACCACTTGCTTCTCACTGTGAAACAGAACAGTGCGTGTCATCTTGTGTCATTGACTGACCATGTCTCACCACCCACTCTTCTGTACTGCAAACTCTTTAAGGGCAAGGACCATATTGGCACTTAGCATGGGACTTGGCTGCACACATTCAGTGGGCGGTCAATAAATACTTGTTGAATGAATCATAGGATTAAATGAATTAATAAGTGAAGAACCAGTGGTTCCAAAATAGATAACACAGACTAAACCCTACAGCGTACACCTTTCTCAGGAACCCGGGGCAGCACTGACCGGATACCTTTGGTCATACCCCACTAACACGGGAATGATCTTCCAAGCCAGTGGTTAAGAGCATAGATTCTGGGGCCAGAAAACATAGGTAGAGTCTTGGCTCCACCAGTTGTAAGCTGTGTGAGCTTGGACAAGATGTATAACCTCTCTGTGCCTCATTTTTGTCATCTGTAAAATGGAGTTAGTAATAGTACCTATTTTTCAGGATTGTTGTGAGAATTAAATTTATGTGTGTGTATACATTTAGCATACAGGCCGAGTTTGATGGGCTCAGCCTGTAATCCCAGAACTTTGAGAGGCTGAGGCGAGTGGATTTCCTGGTTCGAGACCAGCCTGGGCAACTTGGTGAGACTTCATCTCACAATAAAAAATTAGCTGGGTGAGGTAGTGGGTGCCTGTAGTTCTGGCTACTTGGAAGGCTGAGGTGGGTGGATTGCCAGAGTCCAGAAGGTCGACGCTGGGGTGACCATGAGTGTGCCACTGTGCTCCAGTCTGGGCAACAGAGTGAGACTCCAACTAAAAAAAAAAGTAGCATATATATTTGGTATATATATTCATTTACATGCAAATAAATATGTACATTTGCACCCACATACAGCTGTTTAAGTGCCAGCTAGTGTCAATGACGATGACAATTTCCCTAATTCACCTCTATCGGCTTCTCTTTTTCTATGCCTACACTCCCTGACTAATGGTGGAATTGAGACTGCCACAGTTATTAAGCAATACAGCATAAGGTTGACAGGGTCAGGAGGCAGTGCCTGGCCTGGCTTTATTTCTGCCTGATCAAGAAAGAGTGAATAAAAACAATCAACATAGGACCTGTGAAAAGATCCTGCAACACAAAGAAGAAACTTGTACTGAATGTTTCAATGAAGAGCTTATTATCTCTGAAATGATTTTCTATAAAAAACAGAACAAAACTCTAAAAGTTATCTGTCTGGTATTCTCAAAACAAACAGTCCAGGAAGCTTTGATGTAGTGGTTTTTGCTGAGTGCCTACCAAGTGGGCAAAGGGTAGGAATAGGCAGTTCATAGAAATGGACATGCAAATGGCGCTTAAGCATCTGAAAAGATGTCTGGACTTACTCTAAGGAGAAATGCAAACCATGACTACAGGGAGATATGAGTTTTCACCTATTAAATTGGCAAAAATCCAAGACTTTGAGATCAAGGGCTGTGAGGCCATGGGGATTCTGCTTTGAGGAATTCACCCCACCCTCCCTTTCAGCAATGTTGATTAGCTGAGATTTCCTCCACTCCATCGCCAGGGTGGCCCAGACTGGCTTAAGCCTGCTAAATGTCTCATTGTCCAGACCATAAAAAATTATTGGGTGATCTTGGGCAAACTACTTAAGCATGCTGAACTTTGGTTTCCTCAGTTGGAAAATGCAGACAATAGTAGATACTCATTAAAAGCAGCCAGCAAGGTGCAATAAATGGCAACATTTTTTTTTAAGTTTGGAAAATATAGTTTTTTCAAAAAGTAAATTGGAGAGAGGGAGAGAGAAGGAGAGGAGATTCACCTCCCCAAGGTAGAGGAGGGGGCTAAAGCTAGGAAACATGGCCTGGCCATAGCTCAAAGAGCCACATGCCATACCAGAATTTACCAAAGCAATGGTCAAATGGCAACTTTTATTGACTATGGTAAATTGATACATATGAGTTTAAATGTATGTGCTTGACTATTCTAAAGACTTACAGAATTTCAAACGCGCTCTTCACTTTCTAAAGCATGACAGCTGGGCACGGTGGCTCATACCTATAAGACCAGCACTTTGGGAGGCCGAGATGAGAGAATTGCCTGAGGTCACGGGTTCAAGACCAGCCTGGACAACATGGCCAGATCTCATTTCCACAATAAATCAAAAGATTAACCAGGCGTGGTGGCACGTGCCTGTAATTCCAGCTACTTGGAAGGCTGAGGTGGAAAGATCACCTGAATCCAGCAGGTCAAGGCTGCAGTGGCCGTGAACATGCCACTGTACTACAGCCTGGGCAACAGAGTGAGACACCAACTCAAAAAAAAAAAAAAAAAAGAAAAAGAAAAAAAAAAAGAAAGAAGCATTACAGAAGATAAAAGCAAGAAAAACGTAGAACAGACAGCAAAGAGCAAAAGGCAATAAGGAAGTACAAAAATAAAGAAGTAAAATGAGACAACATTAGTTATAAAATAGATATAAATAAACTAAGCTAAGCTAGTAAAGGCAAAGATTCTCACTTTCTCATGTTTAAAATCAAAGTCAACTACGCAATATGCTTCTTATAAGAAGTACTTAAAATAGGTTGGGCATAGTGACTCATGTAACCCCAGCACTTTGGGAGGTTGAGGTGGGAGGATCGCTTGAGGCCAGGAGTTCGAGATCAGTCTGGGCAGCATGTGAAACCCCATGTCTACAAAAAAATAAAACAATTAACTGGGCATGGTGGCATGCTCCTGTGGTCCCAGCTACTCAGGAGGCTGAGACTGGAAGATCACTTGAACCTAGGAGTTTGAGGCTGCAGTGAGCTATGATGGTCCCACTGCACTCCAGCCTGGGTGACAGGGCAAGACCTTGGTTCAAAAAAAAAAACAAAAAACTTAAAATAATCGGAAGCTACTCGGGAGGCTGAAGCAGGAGGATTGCTTGAGCCCAGTTAATTGTTTTATTTTTTTGTAGACATGGGGTTTCACATGCTGCCCAGACTGATCTCGAACTCCTGGCCTCAAGCGATCCTCCCACCTCAACCTCCCGAGTAGCTTCCGATTATTTTAAGTTTTTTGTTT
>CAUYQG010057214.1:0-11390 GCA_963574415.1 Tarsius wallacei | reverse complement strand
AAAAAAAAAAAAGAAAAAGAAAAGAAAAAAAGAAAACATAAATAAGGATATGGTACATCCACACAATAGAATATTAATTAGCAGTTTAAAAGTGAAATACTGATACATGCTATAACATGAAAGCATTATGCTAAGTGAAAGAAGCCAGACCAAAAACCCCCAAAACCACATATTGTATTGTGTGCATTTATATGAGATAACCAGAACAGGCAAACCTATAGGGACAAAAAGTAGACTGGTGGTTCCCTAGGGCTTGGGGAGTAGGGGGATACGGGCATTAAGAAGTGATGACTGAGAGGAATAAGGTTTCTTGTGGAGTGATAAAAGTGTAGTAAAGTTGATTATGGTGATGGTTGAACAACTGTAAGCATACTAAAAGCCACTGAATTGTACTCTTTAAATGGGTGAACTGTATAATATGTGAATTATACCTCAATAAAGCAGTTTAAAAATGCCCCCAGGAGATCACAATCTCTTTTAAGAAGGGAATTTAGTGAGGAAGATTTGATTATCCTAGCTATCCGTGTTTCCAATGCCTGCCCCTTCCTTCCTATCAATTACTCACTTTGCTATTCCCATACTCTGCTCTGCCACAGTATCCAGCTCAGGCTTCCACCTTTCCTAAGATAACAACTAGGATGATGCTAGCTTTGTTTTGTTCTTCAAGTCTACCTCTGCTCTATCTTGACATTAGTGTCCTTCCTCACACATTCAGTTTCCTTCTGCCCCAGCAGAGATAGTAAAATTAAACACGTACATACACAGAGCAGTGGCTAATGATCTGCAATACCATAAAGAAGGAATGAGGATAAATGATAATATTAAAGCACAGGTTGGGGAGTTTTAACAAACTTGGGCTCTAATCAAAGCATCTGGTCAAGATACTTTCAGACTCACTCTGTTTCCACTTCTATAAAATCGGAGAAACACCAACAAATGCATCTAATAATGCAAGTGGTTATTAGAAAAATTAAATGGGAAATCCATGTAAATGATTATTATGATGCCTAGTCATGAAGATTCTCAATAAATGGCCACTATTAATGGAATCCTTATGGCCTGTTTTTCTCATGCTGTTCCGCAGCTCAGACTCTATGTCAAAAGCTAGTAATAAAAGCAAAGTGTTGACACCACCAAATTGTTCATAATCGTTTTCCTATTTGTTCTAACCACTCTTATTCTCAGATCCCAGCCTATTCCTGATTTTTGGCTTTTTTACTTGAATTTGTCTTCCTGTTTCTGGACATGCTTAACCTCAAACATGGTTAGTATTGCCTCTCCAGTTCCATATTCCCTATACAACCATAATCTCTATTTGTCACCTTATTTATGATACTTTAAGTCACTCTGGATAAACTGCTTACCCACAGTATCACAGCACTCAGTATCCTACTCTTTCTAATCATGAGATCAAAACAATTTAAGATGAACGTTAAGATTATCAATAGAATCTGACAATCTTACAGTGGACTAGGAGACAGCCATGAAATGATGCTGGCGAAGTAGCTAATGGCATGAAAAGATGCTCACAACAGAGAAGGGGCAAGCTGAAAAAGTCTGTACAATATGATTGACATTTTGTAAGAGATTTAAACGTGTATACATGCAAACACAGATGCACAGAAACAAGACTAGAACAACAAACAACAAAAAGTTAAGATAAAGGAAATTATATTAAGGAAATTTTAATTTCATTCTTTTGGTTTGATATATATTCTAAATTTTCTTTGATGAAGCCATATATTATTTTTAAGAAAAAGATTTTAAGGACTTTAAAAAAAGAATTAGCTTAAATAATGAAATGCCTCTTGGCATTTTTTTCAGCAGCCACTATAGTTTGGCTCTGTAGTCAGAAAGATCAGAGTTCAAATCTTTATTCTACCACTTTTTAAAAAAGTTTTAAAACAGTCTATTAGCTAGAAAAAGAGAAGGAAAAAGGAAGACTCATGGCAGAAAGACCTGCCATCGGCAAGTTTCTCAAAAAAGAAAATCTGCTACCACTTATTATAAGTATGACACTGGCAAATCACTTAATGCTTTTAGATGGTATTTTCATCTGGAAAATGAAGATGAAACTCCTAGCCAATACTTGGTATGTGGTCTTCGTAAAAAACAGTCCCCTTAACTCTTCCACCCCTTTACCCTGTGGCAGTGGTCCTCAACTTGCATGTGCATCAGAACCCCCAGAGCATGTTAAAACAGACTGCTGGAACCCATTCTCAGAGTTTCTGATTTAGTAGGTCTGGGGAAGAGGTAGAGACCATGAATATGTGTAAGTTCCCAGGTGATGCTCATGCTGCTGGTCCGAAGCCACACTTTGAGGACTGCTGCTCAAGGTAATAAGAACAAAGTCTTACAATATGCTTCACAGATATTAAGTGCTCTTTCAGGTCAATAATATTGCAGGAATACTTGCCCACTGGATCCCAAATTAAATTAGAGGCTAGCACTGCAATTCACCCAAAAGTTCAACATTAAAACATGGGATAATTTACCCCTGGACATTGAAGGAACTGGTTTCCACTTAAGGTTGTCAGCAAATAGCAATCATTATTATTGCATTTAGAATATTCTGGTTCCAGCACGGAAGAAAACATCTGAGAATGTGGATAGGATCAAACAACACGCAAGAGACAGACATTCCATTAATCCACTACAAGTCATTCTGTGTCTGTCTGATAACTTCACTGGGACAGAAGGGCAGATTCTAATGTGTCATGAAGCATTTGCTTTGCTCTGGGTGCCCTCTGTTGACAAAAACTGACATAGCCACTTCCTCCTTTGTTTCCTCCCTTCTCTCCTTCCACCCCAGGGCCAAGAGTCCTTCCAGTGTGATTCAGACTTGAGAAAAGGTTTCCAGTTATGAACTATTTTCTAAGCCCGTATCCTAAGTCCCCTTCTCCATGTGTTTGTATCTGCAGCTTATTGCTAAACATTAACTGCTTTAGGACTTCAGAACAAGAAGTGAACAATACTTAGCATAATGGTATGTGAAATTTAAATCCCAAATGCATTTCTCTTCAGAAATAATAGAATTACCACAAGGGGAATAGACTGCTTTTGTAAGGAACATATAACCCAATATGAAACCCTGTTGGTTGGTATTAAAAAATACTAACTGGTGAAATTCTTAGGGTTTCTGTAGAGAAAACTTTTTAAAATTTTTTAATTATAAATATGTAGGGCACAATTCAGGGTTAGGTATACAAACATTGATCATGCAGGTACCCCTGTTGATGAGGTATGCCCCTCCCTCCCCTAGCAGTTTCCCTCAACTGCCAATCCCACCCACCCCCCACCACCGACAGTTTCCCATTACTGCCAATCGCTTTCTTATAGCATTATAAATGTTCAACTCTTTAATAGTACCATTCCTAACTAAAACAACTAAAAGTATAATGAGAGAATTTTAGAGCTGGAAAAAATCACTATTAACATCTTCTCCAATGTCCTCATTTATATGAGGAAACTAAAGAACCCAGAGAGGTAAAGTGACATATACAAGGTTACAATATCAGTGACAAAGTCAAGTTTCCTGCCTCCATAACTCAGGCTTTCTACTATACTATACAGTCTTCATTCAGAAAACATTTTCATTTAGCCATTACCAAGACAAGGATAATCACATTTTAACCACTTCCATAGGAGGATAAAGAAACTAAAGACCATGTAATAATTCATGGGGCGGGGATGGGGTGGATGGGTGGGTGTCTTTTTTCTACTGTTAAAATTAGGCCTTTCCCAATGTCAATACTTCCTTAATAACAATTATTTAATTAAATTATTTTTCACAGGATTAAAAACTGTAGCATCAACAAGAAACATCTAAATCAGGACTATGGTCTGTGGACCTTCCCCAGTTCATCGCTTGTTTTTGTACGACCCAAGTACAGTCCACAAGCTAAGATAGTTTTTATATTTGTTAATGGTTGAAAGAAAATTAAAAAGAAGCTAAATATTTCATGACATATGAAAATTGTATGAAATTCAAATTTTAGTGTCCACAAATAAAGTCTTATTAGAACTCAGCCATGTGCATTCCTCTTCCATCCTGTCTATGGCTGCATTCATGCTACAACAGCAGAGGATATTGTAGAATAGCTGCAATAGAAACTATATGGCCCCAAAACTTAAAATATTTACTGTCAGATTCTTTACAGAAATAGTTTGCCCATTCCTGTTCTAAATCATTGGTAAATGTGATTTCTGAACCTTTAGTCCAACCTGAAGTGCTGGGTTGTAAGTTCTATGGAGGCCCCACGCCTCAGTGGTGAGTTCTCCATGCCATTTAGCGTGAGCCCTGCACAAGGTGAGAGGTCAGCCTATACTAGCAGATTTATCTTGCCTCCAGAGAAGCTGAGGATACCGTGCTAGATTTTTGGCATGTTTTTTAGTTTGGTTTTATTTATTTATTTTTTTGAGTCAGGGTCTTGCTCTGTCACGCAGGCTGGAGTGCAGTTTCTCAATTAGAGCTAAATGCAGCCTTGACATGCTGGGCTCAAGTGATCCTTTTGCCTCAGCCTCCCAAGTAGCTAGGACTACAAGGTACCCACCACCAGGCTTGGCTAATTTTTGTAGTTTTTGTAGAGACAGGGTCTTGCTATGCTGTCCAGAATTTTTTTACTTAATACTTATTAGCAATCCTATAAAAACATCTCATTTTGCAAATGAGGAATCAAGCCTAGGAGAAGTTAAAAACAAAGCTCAAACTAGAATTTGAACTCAGGTCTGTCTGACATCAAAGTTCCTTGACCATTCCCCAGTGTTTTTCAAACTGTGTTCCAGTTAACTGAAGGGACTTGTGGGCAAAAGGAAAGCTACAAGTCAGGGCTCCAAGCCTTCCATATCTTTTCTTTTATTTATGCACTTTTTTTTTTTTTTTTGAGTTGGAGTCTCACTCTGTCACCCAGACTGGAGTGCAGTGGCCGCTCCCGGCCACCGTAGCCTCGACCTGCTGGGTTCCGGCGACCCTTCCACCTCAGCCTTCCAAGTAGCTGGAACTACAGGCGCGCACTACCATGCCCAGCTAAATTTTTTTTTGATTTATTGTAGAGATGGGGTCTCACCAAGTTGCCCAGGCGAGTCTCGAACCCGCGGGCTCAGGCAATCCACTCACCTCAGCCTCCCAAGGGAAGGAATTACAGGCTGAGCCACCGAGCCCGGCATTTTATGTACTTTTTAAAGAGATAGAGCCTCACTCTGTTGCTTAGGCTAGAGTGCAGTGGAACAATCATGGTTCACCGCAGTCTCAAACTCCTAGGTTCAAGCAATCCTTTCACCTCAGCCTCCCAGATAACTAGGACTACAGGTTCACAGCACCATACCCGGCTAACTTTTATATCTTTTGTACAAGAACCATTCCACTTGCCTTTTTTATAAATGCCATTCATCCATGGAATTTGTTTGAAAAAGAATTTGCTGCTAATATTGTTTTAACCCTTTAAGTCTGAAGATCACTGTACCTCACAAAAAAGAAATGCCAATTATATGCTACTTAATACTACCACTTTTGGAAAATCTCTCATGAAATTGGAACTCTTAATTTCCTTATCCACAATACAGACTCACTGGGGTCTCACCAAGATCAAATGAGAATGAGTATAAAAGCGATATTTTTTTGTTTGTTTGTTTGTTTTTTGAGTTGGAGTCTCACTCTGTCGCCCAGACTGGAGTGCAGTGGCACGCTCCCGGCCACCACAGCCTCAACCTGCTGGGCTCCGGCAATCCTTCCGCCTCAGCCTTCCGAGTAGCCAGAACTACAGGCATGCGCTACCACACCCGGCTGATTTTTGATTTACTATAGAGATGAGGTCTTGCCAAGTTGCCCAGGCGGGTCTCGAATCCGCAGGCTCAGGCAATCCACTCACCTCAGCCTCCCAAAGCGCTAGGACTACAGGCTGAGCCACCAAGCCTGGCTTAGAAAAGCGGTATGTAAACTATACAAGACTATGGAAATGATGCAGAAATATCATCCTTTAGTAAAGGAGACCAAGTGGGGGAAAGAATAATGTTTGCTGCTGACTAAAGAAAAATCAAACATGCAAGTAAAATGTAAATAAACAAACATTCAAGTAAAAGACATGTGCCTGGTGGAAATATCATAAATGCTGAAATCTAACACATTTAGACTTAAAACCTAGATTCACTCATTAATAGGTAGTATTAGGCAATGACTTCATCCCTTTGAGCTTTGGTTTCCTCACCTGCAAATGGGATTAAATAAAATAACACTTGCTTTATATAGCTCTTAGCATACAGTGTTTCACATGTTAGCTCTCTTTTCAATAGCACATCTCTCCATGCCCAGACACATGTTACTCTAAAATCAAGACACATATGCTAGGATTAATGTATGGGCTCCATGTACCAGTAACAAAATACTAGAATTAAAGAGCTAGAAGCATCTTTTATCTTAGATAATTCAATGATACACACTACACCACAAAGCTTATAAGAATATAGGCTAAAGGCACTCTAAAGGAACAAAGATCCTAATACAATAATATGAGATACATGGGAAAAGTTCTACTAATTCAATAAGGATATTTACTGAGTGTTTTAAGAGCCTTCTATGGCTCCATAAAATGACAGATTTACATTTAATATCCACTTGACAAAACCCATTAAACTTGTTAGAGGCACTCTCTTGCTGAAGATCCAGTATCTAGCTTTTTAGGCATTAATTTTTCATACCACTCTAGCAAGGCAAAGGCAATAAAAACCTAGCGAAAGGCTGACCAAAGTTTTCCCCCAAATAGTTCCTGTATTTCAAGAAGGGTGAAGATGAGTTTACCTTTTAATTTATCCATTTACCACACTTTATCAAACTTGTACTAGACACTTACTTTGTGCAAGGTATTCAAGAAAACCAGCAGTGTGCCAAGGTTTTTGTTCTCACAAAATTGTGTGTGCCATCAAACCTTTTTACCATAATGCAACAGTAATGACAAAGTGCTATTACAAAATAGAAAGCATGTGCCCTGAAAGTGCAGTGGACATCGACAGTGCATCAGACAAGACTTCATGGAATAAGTAGCATTTGAAGTGGGATTTAAAGGATGCACTGTATTTAACCCTTTGCACTCGGATGACCCCTCTGAGGGGACATCATAAATTTAGCAAACCACTCAGATGTCCCCTCTCAGAGGACATAAAGAGATTGCTGGTGATTATATAAGACAAACTTATGCCAGTGCAATTTTTTCAAGAAAGTGTGTTTCCTTGAAGTTTGCCATTCAAATTTCACAAAAAAGCAAATAAAGACATGGAATATATACCGAGATAAAAACCAATCAGTTGAGAAGTGGTTTTCAGAAATTATGAGTGCATCCTTCCATATCTTCATCAAACAACAGACTGGACAATAAATTACATGTTATTAATGTGGGAGAAAGAAAATGAGACTGCATTGTCTACTCGAACAGAAAAACACCAGGTAGAAGACACCAAACAAATTACTATTGCACATGTACCAATGAACCTGCAACACATGTCAATGACTGTTTCACATACTGCCACACGCTAGAAAAATATAAAACATAATATGAATTCAAATCCTTATCTTATCCCCAAGCTACACTACCCCGCCCCATAGTATGGCTAGAACACAGAGTACTTCGCATGAAGCAAATGGAAAAAGACTGAAGTCAGATCATGGAAAACTTAGAATATCACACTCAGGAGTATTTTCAGCAGAGAAAAGCTGAACAGAGTAATAAGACTTCAGTGAGATCAGAGCTGTGCTTTTATTTAAATACATGTTTACATAGTGAGTCATGATTATGCCACTACTCTCTGGTCTGGGTGACAGAGCAAGACACTGTTTCTAAAACACTAAAAAATAATAATAGCAAAGAAAATAAAAACATTTAACCTACAACTGAAACACATACCTATATTGTCCAGCAATTATGAGAACTTTTGCCTTAGCTTATACTAACTAGTTGGTTTCATTCTAAATCATCTGCCAGTGACTGTCTGTCGAAGAGCAAAAGACTAAAGAAATATATCAAGCTTCTTAAAAGTAACTCACAAAATGGTAACCACGGGTGGTTGTGAGAAGACCTTCTACTGCTCTGTGGTATTAACCACTAAACAAGACTATGCCTACTAACTACTTAGCTGCTCTAAGCAATTCTAGACAGATGAATTTCCCAATTTCAAAAGTTACCAATAAATGAAATTCTATAATTTTCCTTTATAAATAGTCCTGGTGATTAATAATCCTTAGTCAGATAATTCTTGACAGATAATTTTGACAGCCACATTAAACTTCTCATTACAATACAAATCAATTGCCCATATACAAAGTAATAGGCAAATCTACCAAAAAGTCAAGCAGTGAGATTATGATCCAACCATTTACAAAATACTAAGCAAATGGGTCAAGAGTTGACCAACAATCACAGCCTAACAATCACAGCAACCCTAAACTTAGCACAAAGAGGGAAAGCTGGGGTGAAAAGTCAAATTGTGGCATAAAAGGCAGGCTGTGGCAAAGAAACCAGGTAAAAAAGAGGGATGAGAATAAAAGCCAATCATATTTTTAACACTATTGGCATAAGTCATTCATCTATCCACAAATCCTAGCAACCCTGAAGTATTTAGGAGGTAAGAAGTAATTAAAAGCTTCCATCATTTCCACAATAAAGTATAACGCTGCCAAGAACCACAAAAATCAAACCCATTAGAGCCAAAAAGGCCTTAAAGGAAAAAGAAGAGTCCTGGACCCAGAGATAAGATGAGAAGAGACTTTCCAGATTACCTAGACAGTTAAAGGTAGAGGTTAGTGCACCTTAGTGCACCTACTTTCACAGCATCAACCAGTAAGTCACTCTTGACTTAGGAAATTTTAAAAATTTTAATCTTTTCAGTCATCTTATAGTATCCTCACTTTCACAGATGTGAAAACTAAGCCTCAGAAAAATTAAGTAATTTGCTCACATGTAATTTGCTTCACAATAGTTCCCAGGCTCACTTGAATCTGGACCTAATAGAAATCTCATATAGACATGATAAATGAATTAAAACAATAAGAAACAATTAAGAGAGATTTCATAAAGAAGATTAAGTTGTGGGCAGAAATATTAAAGGATACTTAGGATTCTGCTGCAAAAGGGAGAAACATTTCAAACAAAAGGCACTAGGAAGAAATAAATGCCCAAGATAGATATTTGAAGGACTGTGAAGAGACACAAAAAGTGGAAGAAATATGTGAACAGGTTAAAAATGAGAAACAGGGTTGGAGAAACTGGGACCAAATTGTAGCCTGAGTGAGCCTTGAATGTCTGGCTCAGCTTGTACCAAACTCTGCTCTAGTCATAAAAGTCTAAAAAAATGACTCCTTCTTTCTATTGATGCTGCCAAGACCTATATGAGTCAGATAAATAAACTTACACAGATTTCATTTCTTTCACAAAGGCCTATTTTTCTCAGAGATATGACAAAGCCATATTTCTGAAGTAGAAATTTCAAATCTACAGATATAATTCATTTCACATAGTGAATAAGAATCAAAAGTAAAATGAGAAAATAGACTTAAATCACAGAGTGTGAGAACTAATCATTTCCTTGTAAAGCTTCCCTAAGGCCTCTTTTCCATAAAATACATGAGAAAAATAATTTACTGACCCTATCACATGCCATGAAATTTACATATGTTATCTCTTATCCTATAACAACCTTTCACAGTAGGTGTTATTGCTATTTTATAGATGAAGAAATTGAGGCTCAGAGAAGGAAAAAACTTGCCCAAAGTCATTTAGCCTACCAACAGCACAACTAATACTTAAACCCAAAGCATGTATATGTGTGTGTGTGTTTGTGTGTGTGTGTCTACAGAGAAATTTCCATGAAACAGCCTAATATAGAAGTTACAGTTTAAAAAAATTTAAAAAGTCAAGGAACTTGGCTGATCTGCTCTCCCATACTCATTCAGACATGCAGAAAGCAGCACATTTCGCTTCACAACACGAAGAGCTTTCTTGCCCTAACATGCTTCCACTAAGGATCTAGAGATGGCTGTGTCAGCCAAGCACAAAGTCAATACACACCTGCCAATCTTTCTTGGAGCCACCACCAGGCCTGAGCAAAAAGAGGTCAGTGCCTGTTTTCATAGTCTCTTTCATAAAAAAGTTATTCAGAGTTTATCCAAACTTAGCAAATAAGGTTGTAAACACACTTTGTTTTCTTTAATTGAGGGGAGAAAGATTTGTTTTACAAAATCTCACAAATGAGAAAAAACTTTTTGCAAATTGTAAATCTAACAAAGAACTTATATCAAGAACATAAACCAAATACAAAGTGGGCAAAAGACTTAAATATACATCTCACAAAAGAAAACATATGAGTGACTAATAAACACACAAAAAGGCACTTAATCATTAGAGAAATGCAAATTAAAGTCACAAGGAGAAACCATTAACAGTTGTTATAATAAGAAAAGTTAGATAAAACCAAGCCACTCTGGAAAACAGTTTGCAGTTTCTTTAAAAGTTATGAGGCTGGGCATGGTGGCTTGCACCTGTAATCCCAGCTACTCAGGAGGCTGAAATGGGAAGACTACTTGCGCCCAGAAGTAGCTACAGTAACAACACTGTACTCCAGCCTGGGCCAGAGTGAACCCTTTCCCAACCCCTCCCCCCAACCCCTGTCTCTCTTTAAAAAAAAAAAAGTTACGCAAGAGCTTACCATAGCCTCAGCAATTTCACTGCTAGAAATCCACCCAAGAGAAATTAAAATGTATGTCCACACACAGATGTGCATGTGAATGTTCATATTGAATCTGTTCATAATAGTCAAACTGGAAACAATGCAAGTATCTATCAACTGGAAAATGAATAAAGAAAATGCTGATACATCAGTACAATGGAATACTATAACTCAGCAAAAAAACTAATGATACAGTAATACATACTACACCCTGGGTGAACCCCAAAAACATTACGCTAAGTGAAAGAAATCACACACAAAAGACCATAGATATCAAAAGACTACATATATCATATGACTCAATTCATATAAAATGACCAAATATTGAAGTCAGAAATATGAAGTCAGAAAGATCAGCAGTTGCTGGGGGAATCTGAGGTGGCAGCAGGGACTGACTACAAAAGAATCTGAGAGAATTTTAGAGGATAACGGAAATGTACTAAAACTGGACTGTGCCACAACTCTGTAAATTTACTAAAAAACACTGAATAAGTACACTTACATTGGGTGAATTTTGTGGTATAGAAATTATATCTCAATAGTTTTTTTTTGTTTTGTTTTGTTTTGAGTTGGAGTCTCACTCTGTCGCCCAGACTGGAGTGCAGTGGCCGCTCCCGGCCACCGCAGCCTCGACCTGCTGGGCTCCGGCGATCCTTCCGCCTCAGCCTTCCAAGTAGCTG